>SJOL01004701.1:13049-42202 GCA_004794785.1 Opisthorchis felineus | reverse complement strand
TCGGAAAACAGTCCTAATTAGGTTGATAATCTACGCTCTCCCCCATAACAATTGCTCATAAATATACTATCACCAGTTTGACAATGCAATAAACTTTAACTCACAGTTTTCGCACTGAAGATACACGAAACACCGGCTGGTTATTGTGGAATCAACCGATGTATGTGATTGGCAAACCAGACAGGTGAGCATTTGTCGTTTATCACACCTATGACACCCTTGTTAGAGCAAACGTTTACCTGTTTTCGTACAACTTTTATGATTGTCCAGCATTATTCTCTGGAAGCGTTGGATTCGAATTTGGTTATCCTTCGTTCACTGTTCTTTGTCCACTACCAACCAACATATTTACTGTACAGTTATGGGACACCAGGCTGTCGAAGGACACAGAAGAATGTTAGAATTTCGCAGTAGCCTTTGAAGAGGTGACTTTGACCTTGTGATTCTATTAGGGTATCAGCACAAACTTTCCGTTCAGTTTCAAGCAAGTGTCAGAGCAATGGCCCCAATGAATCCACCGATATCCAGGATAACCACATAAGAAATACAGTAAAATACTTCAACTACGAATTTATGCTACCTCAATAATCGTCCACCTTCTCCAAAACGACTATTTCCGTATTCATTTGAAACGCTAGCTGTAGAGGAGGGGAGCTGCTTTACCTGGGACCATTGAGCCAATCCAAATGTTCACGTCTTAGGATGAGAAAATTGTGAATACTTGGGCAACCTGAGGTAAAAATAATAAACATTTATGGCATAAGTTTGATCATCAATCGGTCCACCTTAACAATGTCAAGCTACGGAATGCCATATATGTGGAAAAAAATACATTGCTTCCCTACTTGCCCACTGGAATTCCACGGGGAGATTTCTTGAGCTCACCATGAGTGAAGTTGTGGACATTGCGGAAAAGCGGAGTTTTGTATGTCTCGCTCTCTCACACACTCGATATGTAAAACTTGAACATTTTCATTGCTACTGCAAGAATTATCAGTAGTATATTTACGTTGGATTTGTGGTTCTCCAATCTTACGTTCAACCTATGCACCGACCAGTGGCTGAACTTTTGCCAAGCACGATGTGGGGGCACATACTTGGACAGGGAAGTTGATGAAATTTATACTTTCTGGAAATACTATTGCTAACCTTGGACTCCTTTTGTTTGTCGGTTCAATTCCGCGTATCTCCCATTAAATCTGGTTCATGGACATCCAGCTAACTATACAGAACACCACTCAGTCCTACAAATGACACAATGTTGGAGGACATTGAGTAATTGGTGAGACTCAAGTGTTTCACTGGTTTTATGTCACTCTCCGGACACGTTTTTCGCCCCAGGGACCCACTTTACCTGAGTAGTTCATGACTTTACGTTTTAAACGGTTTCCAAATATCCAAATTTACCGTCTTCGAGAATTAATTTGTCCGTCAGATGTCCACACATGGTAAGTGACCAAAACAGATTTCATAACCGATGGGTTCCTTTGAGGTGAGGACCATCATACGGGACAAATCAAGAGATGGCCTTTTTTATGTGTACTGGGGTGGTTTCAGCTGAACAGATTATGAAAATGAATGGTGTTCACAGAACAGACGGCGCACAGACGTCCACCAACTCAACTCCACACTGACGACGTCATCTCGATTGGTAATGAAACGTTTGCAATCCATTTCCCAAGCTCGGTGAACAGACCAACAATCAAGACTGATCCTACCTCCATTCTGTGTTACAATCAATAATCCGGGGAAAACTCCTTGTTGCAGACTTCTTAACAGGTCGATGGTTGGGGCGGCAAGCTTTCATTGAATCGGTTGTGTCCCTAGAGAGCCATCGCTCCAACTGAAGTGTAAACATGAAGATAAATGAATCACTTTCTGGACAGAAAATCCGCAGTGCGATTCCAGGCATGCTTTAGCGATTACTACCTTGTGGAGTGGGGAACGCAGTGTTAGGTCTGTATTCTTGCCCCTCCCATTTGGGTTCTTGACATACCTGCAGCACAAAAGACATTTCGTGAGGATTCTCTTTCCGGTTTTACTTTCGTTTTCTAGTGAAATTCACCAAAGTTGATTTCAATTCACTTCTAACTAACGATGTTGTCAAATTACACTGGGGAGAGAGCATGTGCCATACTACATTTGTCTCGAGAATTTCACTGCAAATCTGACAATGACCGGGGCTCAGTGACACATTAGCAAGCATGCAGCTCGAAAGGAGCCATCTTATTCAACAACAAATGAGTGACTACAGCATTCAAGCAGTAGGTCGGGAAGCCACGCGAAAAGTCATGTTGGTCACGCTGGTTCATGTTAGAACTTGTAGGATAGGCCGCTAAAAGAATGACACAAGAGCTCTCGCCTCACATCTAAAAAGGCTATTGGGCATCAGATTGACATACATTTAGAACAATGAAACAGTCATCCATATAAACAAGTGCCATTCCTGTTTCTGTTCTCTGGAAGATACTGCAGCTTGTCGGATGTCAACTGGTTCCCATGCAAATCAACATCCCGGTGTGGACTGTTGAACAGTCTGCTAATGGTGATTTTAAACCCACGTATCGCAGGATTCCGAGTGTCCGAGAGCAAATCTACAAGTCCTACTCGGTTGAGCACGTCAAAATGATGCAAGAAGCACAAATATATGGGTGAGTTTGAGTCAGCTGCCCAAAATTAGCTCACAGTTTTTTTTTCTTCCTAGGTGTTCAACACAACAGACCACGTGTAGTTTTCTGGCATTTGAATAAAACAACCTGCGAAAGCACACAATTTCTGTACACATCCACTCGACTTTTGAACGACAAATCTAAGGAGAACACTGAAGGTGTTCGAAACTTCAACTACACTTCAAACCTCGGCACGGTCAAGGACGTGCACTGTTGGTGAGACGTAATAACAGCGAAACTGGAGTCCACTGCTTCTATACTCTGTTGTGGACACACCAGAATAAGTACGCAAGGTCACGAGGAGGATTATTCAAACGGAAATGGTGTGAAGTTGAAATGAGATGGTCTCATTTCAAAAATACTAAAGCTTGTTTGATATCTGGGTACATTCTAACTCGTTATAAACCTGGTCGGAAGTATTTCCAGCTACACAAGTCTCAATAATTATACCCAGAAATTGATAGACGTGTTGAATCTCAAGGCCTTTCGAGGATGAAAGGCCTTGACAGCTGCACAAAAACAACTTGACTTGATGTGGGCCAGGGTCATACGCGTGACACGTGGCGCAGGTGGTATCAGCGTAAGCGAGATTGATGGCAAATGTGAAATGTACTTTTACTGATCAAACTGATCGAAATGGTTAAAAAGTGAATTAAGCAAAGTGGAGTCGCTACACACATTTTATTGTTACCCCTGGACTGGCTTAACGCACATTGTCTTTACAAAGCGTCACTTTTGCAACAGCCGCTAAGCTGGAATGAAAGGGATTTCGTGGAAGACATCTCGTGCTGTTTATTCATAAGGCACCTTGCTTTAAGCATTTTGTCTGATGGTTATAATGCTTACACCTTCTCTTCACAGATATACCCTCAAACCTGCCAGACTGCGAATGGACACATGCATTCACACTCATAAATACCCAAAGGAGTGGCTGTTTGTAGGCTTACCCATCAGCTCAAGTTTGAATCAAGCAGAGACTACCAGTCTCTTTCCCGCAGCTACCGCCGGTCGCTGGCCCGCACTGGCTTGCACATGTTGCTACGACCCGTTCTCGGAAGAACGTGCGCGGGATCATTTGAGACAGTTGCATCGCTATCGTTACGGAAAAACATCTACGAGCCATTCCAAGCTGATGTACAACAGCCTTTTGCCTTGGAATATATCATTTCAGGTTCTGAGCTTCACGAACAACTTCTCGTTGGTGCAGTCGGACCAGCGACCTCCAAGTTCCATACAGGATCGATCAAATGCCAATACGACTCATAAGCTACCAAGGCGTTATCAGCGCGCTGCTAGCTCGGCAGCTCAATCTTGTCGGACCCCACGCAATCAGCCATCACCCCAGAAAACTGGGCCAAGAACTTCTAAGGAGAATCTACTTAATACTTGCAACAGTGTACAACAGGACCATGCTCGAAGAGTATCTGTGGGTGGGAGGTCAGGCACCTCGGAATCAGAAATACGCATTGAGGTATGTGAGTACAGGGTAACCACTGAAAATTTCCTGCGAGTGGCGGTGCCGAACTATCCCTATGCAGCTTCAAGAACGTTTGCTTTAGGTTCGGTGAAGGAACGATGTATGATTGATCAGAATAACCCAACTGAGGCTGGTCTTTGTCTGATAGTAGCCACTTTGCATCATAGGGACTTTTGTTCTTTTGGATGACTTTCCGATGAACGAACATAATCCCGCGGCACATTCCGCCAGAAGTATCCGAAAAATTAAGCTGTTCTGAAAAAACTGGCTTGACAAAGAAGGTATCATCGATTGCTCTATCTGCTCTGCCAATTTCGTGACCGGGTAACTGTAACCCGAAAACCTATTGATGGACAAATTGGGTATCACGCAGCTAACATAAACAGGGTAGACAACACTCGATAAACATTTACAAGAGGGAAATTGACACCACTCCGGCTATTCTGAATTCCCCATTTAGCGTGGTGGTATCCCATCGATACTGCCTTATTTTTTCAGAAATTACATGCAAGAAGGGGCAACCGACAGAGAGGATTATAGAATCTGTTAGTGTGAGCCACTTATTCAAACTTTAAACCAATAGAGAGGGTTTATTTTACAATAGGGTTCAGTAAATTCGACAATTTAGATTCAAATTATACCACAATATCACACTGGTGGAATGTTTTGCCACGCCTATGGACCTCACTGTATTGGAACTTCTCCGTTTAGGGACTTTTGTCCGATTCAAGGGGCGATTGAAGCCCTAAAGCGGTCTCTCTAGCACTGAGTTCTGAACTCATAGTTAAACAACAAAATTTGGCTCAGTACAGCACTTCGGTAGGATCAACTGCATATTTATTCGAACACAGTGTCATACTTGCTTTATGTATGTTAAAATTTACAGGGAGAGTTGCTCGGCCCTTGCTTTTTTGGATTACAAGAGACAGGTTTCGGACCGCAACAACGACTGTCAGCTGTGACAACACCCGTGTTGAAAAGGTCCACTGTTTCCCATGCTTACACAATGCATGATATTCGGAGCATGACCAACACCCTTCCGACCTCGCCTTCAATAACCCAATCAAGTCTGTTCACTGTGCCTTACCGCAGTTGTACAGGTCTCTATGCCAGTAATTCCAACATTTTCGACCTACTCGGGGCAGTAAAAATTGACTTTATTCGTCTTCCAAGCCCGGAAGCGATTGTGATCCGGCTGAAGGCCCATAACGGAGCTTCCGTCCTCGAGTCCGACACCAGTTTCGAGGAGGGAGTAGCCACTCGCCTTTTCAGTACAAACAGTCCAGTGGAAAACACACCAACAGGATATCAACACTTGAGATTACGTTTTGAAGGACACCCATTTCGACCGGGTTCAAGTTCGGACAACCATCGCAGTCGACACGAAGTATGCCATAGTCAGTTGTGTAACACACTGGGTTTGTGGATTTTCTGCAAGGTGAGTACTGTCCGTGAGTGGTACTCTTGTGTGACCAAGATGACTGGTGATTCGGACTGAACCAAATAGACCTTTGTGACAATTTTCATACCATGGAGTAATGATCATTTTCCTTTTGCCGAAACCACGTCCAATTATTTAAAGGGTGTATGTATGACTTCAATATGTGTGAGAGATTTGTTCTTCAAGATGTCTAGCGGGAAGATGTTTTAGATTCTGCAAGCTTCGTCTGGAACCATTCTAGGATGTTTCTGACTCCTGGTGAATTCAAGCAACCCTTTGACAAGACGTATAAACCTTTGTAACTTAGTGATAATTTGTGACGATCAACATTCCGTTGTTTCTCGCTTCCTTGACATTTCACCAACAAGCTGTTACCAGTAATCTGATCAGGAACAAAAATATTCCAAAAGTCACAGAGGTTTTCTTCTGGGAATTCGTCAGTCTAGCAGCCATTATCATGTGACTTGCATCGCTCGGTTGAAGGCTGAGTGACGCTAGCATTCCACAGAACGATTACTCCTGTCCGACTGGCAGTTCCTCAGACTTCGACCCTGTAGTTCACTGCTTTGAATTTGCCTCTCAGTTTGTAAGGTTCGAACTGTTAGTGCTTCTCAGCCAGCTTGACGTCAGTGCGCGCACTGATGATGTCACCACAGTTGGTGACGAAACGTCTGCAAGCAAATTGCTGAGCCCGGTGAACAGATCAACAGCCATTGGGGCTATAATCAAAATGACAGACATTTCCACCACGTCACAGTGTGACATCCGAAAGTTTCCCACGTGCCTCCTTCTTGCAAGCTGTTTGCCAGTTAAATCCTTAATGCTGATTGGAAATTGAGCTTAGTTCCGAACAGTATTCACTCACGTCCAAGCCTTATCTCCAGAGGACAGACCTAACGACACCAAACTCTCTCCCTCCATGTGCTGATGATGACATCACCAATCGAGTTAAGAGCGCACGCTTCAACGAATGACCAGCTGATTTTGCTAGCAAATGCATTTCTGTATACTCTTCAAAAAGTGCATCAATGAGGTTCACTTGCGACGCTGGTTCTACGGGCCGGGGTATGTGCTGTAAGGCACCGGGGGAACAAATTATAAATAGGGATGACAAAGGAAGACAGTTAGCAAGGGTTGATATCATGTACGGTTCTTTCAATCGCAGTGTGGCCTATAGGGGACAAGAGCAAAAAAAGTACAACGAGACAGAAAAAAACAAAAATTCCAAGTTGAACGGAGGATGAGTTCAACGTGGATCAAGGAAGATGTAATTGGGCGCTTTGGTCTCTTTTGAACAAGCCGATTCTGTTTAGTGGTTGTATTAATCACAGCTTCTAACGTGATTAGGCGACAGGTCGCCCACCTGCTACGTCTACTTCACCAGCGGTTACCACGTAAACTTTATTACTATGCATAACAAATATATCCTTCAACCAGATGTGACCAGTACAAACCACAGGGATGATGAACTCTCGCCAACTCAAGTACAGCAACAACTTTGGCTTCATGAACGAAAACCGCGTTCTTCTCCACACAGTGCAAATTTAGAAACATCGTACATCTGGTAACCAACATTCATAATCTCAAGCTTCAGCCTACGTCCTACACTGATCGTTGTCAGCCGCAATGACTCTCGTATCGGTGGAACAAATCAGTTGGGGTGTGTCTCGGAGGACTTAGGGAAACTGTTGAATGTTCCCATTCAGTACACAAACCAAAGCGTAGAGTTAATGCTACGGAACCTTTGTGCAAGCGTTCGTTGCAGTAGGCCTCATTGTTAAGTCTGCCAATGATTACACCAAGCTGCTAAGTGATCAAGATCTCGAATCCCTCACCCTCTTTAAAACAACGTTGCACAAAGCGCTCTTGCCAAGCTGACAGGCTGAATGATAGAGGGCTCAACATACTTCCAGAAAGTCCGTGGATTTCAAGCGGTTTAGTTACGCACTGCGGAGTAAAGCCTTGTTCTAGTTATTTCAGATTTTTGGCATACGTTGGTGTCAGTTTCGAGAGCAATTGCACATTTAGAAGTGACATTATGAACAAACTTAATAAGTTTTTTCCTTGTGGCGCTAATTCCCATAAAATAGTCAGGATTATCTGGTATGAAATAGGGGTATTTGAAGGCTTTGTCTTTCTTATGGTACTATATGGAAAAAATTTAGTGTTCATGTAAGCCTGTCATTGAGGGGGAAGTTTTCGCTTCGTTTTCTATAAAGGGGCGATCTGTATTTTCTTGGCTGGTATAAATGCACAAATCACTTGATGAGTAACACCTGTAATATTTTGATTCCACCGTATTTCAGATAGACCTAGCTATCCATGCACCAATGTCTCTTGGTGAACTTGTGGATACAGTGAGCCAGGAACTGTCGAGCCGGTGCAACAGCTTGACACGCAAGTACAACGTCGCAGAACAGGGACAGAGAAACGACGGCTTTACATCATCGCTGTACAACGTCCAAATGCCATCACCCGACTTGGTTCAGTCTGGTATTGAAAGGGAGATGTGAGCCGACAGGCAGTTCAGTTTCACCAAGTGGAACTGTTCAGGCCGATCATTCAACCATAAGTTACTAAATATATAAATACCATTCTCTCTATTTTTGCTCATACAATGAACCCAATAAAATAGTATCATGAAGAACGTTTATTGGTCGACAAGAGGAAGGAAGTTAGCACACCGTTAGTGGGTTCGTATATGAATAATGCTGTTACTGTTTCTAATCAGACGATGGTGAATATCGTCCCTTGGAAAGGGTCACTCTTCAGTAAATTGATTTAATCGGTGTTTGTGAACGGCGCCTTCGATTAGTGTTCAAACCTTAACATCACTGAAGACTGTTCCACTGAGTGCAATCTAAATGGCAAGCCAATTCCTGTTTGCCTGGGTCTCTGAGTTATAACACCCCAAAAGTGAGTTCAGTTACTTGTTGCTATGATAGAAGGAGCCCGATAAATGACAATTCTACGAGGCCTAGTAGAGATTCGCTAAAGATTCAGATCTCATTCTGTTCAGGTTACGAAAGTAAAGACATTCAAATACGGGTGTGCTGCAAGATGTAGCTTTCTTTGAAAATTAGAACTCTGATAAAGCATATAACTGGCGCCTTCTGCCTCCAGAACACCCTCCCCCGAATTCCGATTTTGGAAGGAATCAAAAGATGCGGTCTACTGTACCCCACACATATACGTTTCCAATATGTCTCTATATGTCCGCCTGCTGTGCTTTTTACCCAGCGCAAACATCCGTGTATCCTTTTCGAAAAATACTATCATTCGCACACGAAGCTGGTTCTGAAAGGAGACTCATCTGAATCAAGCTAAATCTCTAGATTATGATGGTCCACTTCAAATGAATGTGATGGCCGGGCCGTTCCACGTATCAATTGGTACCATATAAAAGATATCATAATACGCTGTTGTCTAGACATAACAAATTACTCCTAAGGTTGTTGAAAACAATTCCACCCTTCGACGAAGCTTATTCTTCCTTCCACCGAGAACAAAACCAAACTCAGGTTGGCAGGGGACCGCCAAACCACATCCTGTGAGTATGTTTCATTTGTCGGGTGCGAGAGTAAGGAAAAAAGCCCTTTCCCGCGAAGTCAGTTGTTAGCAAACACCAACTAAACGGTTAGACAACAAAGCAAACATCTCATATGCACCTTCGTTTTAGAAACTGAATATCCTCACGCGTCTTCTTGAAATTTGTGGATATTCATTGACTAGCACGCAATTGTAAACGAACGCTGCAACGCAAGTTCCGTAATAGACCGCATGGGGTGCAACTTCCATTAGACGTGAGGCGGAGTTACGAGAAAAACACATACTACTCGCATGCCTCATCAATATTATCCGATGTTACACACCTTCCCCATTTAAAGGTCGCTTGAATGTCACCGATTTCCATTTACTTCCGTTATGTCGGTCTTAGCAGCTGGTCTATTGGGCAGCACTTCGGGTGTATCATGCCACTTCTAAAGCTGAGTCACATTTGCCCTTTTCGATCCCCGACCGTCTTGAATTGTTTAGACGTTCCCCCGGCCGTCGGTAACGACAAACGGAACCTGCCATCGACTGCTCAGCTTCCGCAACTCCAGTCCACGCCTTCCACTTGACCTTTGCGCCTGTGGGGAATGGTGGTGCCTTACTAATTGCCATTTTCTGTCTAGTCCATTTCTGAACGGTGGTCAAGTTTTCTCGAGCTTTCCTCCGTCCGTCTTCTAGACCCTCCGGAGACAAGCGTCTTGCCGGCCACAACCCAATTTCCTGATCAACTGGAAGGCGCGGATGCCGACCATACAGGGACTTGCCTGTGGTTGGCTGTATCGAAGCACGATGAGCTAGTAAAACCATCAGCATGTTCACTACCCAGTCACCTCGTTGGCTGCCAGCAGCTCTTTGATTGTTCGGTTATTGAGTTCGGATAGATCATTTTTTGCGGGTGATAGGGTACCGTCCTAAGCCGTCTGATGCCCAGCCTCAGCAAGCAACTCCTAAACTCTTCGCCCTCAAAGCAAGGTCCCTGATCAATTAGGATCATTTTTGGCACCCGCTGGCTGGCCACGATGTGATGCATTACCACTCCGCTGATCGTCGTCGCCCATTGGTTTGGTACGGCTGCTGCATCCACACACCGCAACAAGTGTTCTGTCACTGTCAAGATATATTGATTTCCGCTGGTCGTCACCGGAAAGAGGCCCATGAAGTAAACGGACCAAAACTCGCCTATCTCTGGTGCATCCTGTGTATGCCATCTCGTGGCATTCGACGGTCAGCTTCCGTCTCAAGAACCGAAGTATCACGGGCAGCACAACATCAGAATCGGTGGCGCTCCAGGATATTATGCCAGCTTCACTCAGACTCGGCCTATCGAACTATCGACTCCATGACGTTTCCAACTCCTTGTATCCCTCATCGTACTCAATAATCCTTCCGTCCAACAAGGCGGCTGCAACCTTCCTTAAAGCAGGATCCGGCCGTTGGAGTTGCACAAACCTTCCGGGATCCAGTTCGACGACGAGGCTATTGGCACCAATCATGATCCTGGGAGCCTCATCTTCAGCCTCTGGTCTTTGCAACCACTCATCCAGGTGGTTCCCCTCCCCTGCCTTCAGGTGACGGATCGTGAAGTCGTACTCTTGTAACCGGAGTGCCTAGCGCGCGAGCTTTCCGCGACGATCCCTGGTATACCTGATCCACTCCAGGTGTGTGTGATCTGTCTCGAAATGCAATCTTTGTCCAAGCAGGTATGACCTCCACTTATCCAGGGTCCAGACCATCGCTAAACATTCTTTCTCAATAGTTGAGTACTTCTGCTCAGCGTTGGTCAGGACACGACTGGCATGTTCGATGACTCCATTCCTCTGCTTTAGGACTGCGTCGATACCGCGGTCACTAGCGTCCGATGCAACAGTGAATATCTCTCCGAACGTGAGTAGTTTGAGAGTCAGTTTCTGATCCAGCAGCCGCGCTTTGACACGTTCGAATTTCCGATTTTGCCCAAGCAAGTCGTACAGTGGAGCAGCAATCGTATTGAAATCCTTGAAAAACCGACTGTAGCATGCTGCTTATCCAAGAAACTGCCATAGAGACCGCTTTGAATTAAAAACAGCCAGTTTTTCCGGCAGTGGGCTAACATCTCAATGAACCACTTTCCGCCCGAGGAGTCACCGAACTCCGTGCGAGTTGTGTCTTGGCTTTATTTATCCACAGACCAGCCTCCCGGATACGCTCCAAAATGGCCTTCAAGTGAACTACATTCTATGGTTCCGAATTGCTGTGCACAACGATAGCGTCTCCGTACACGGCAACATACTGTAATGCCTTCGTTAAACAAAGCATCAATCGCCGGAATGTGAATGGTGCCCCCGACAAACCAATCGGCATCCGTCTATAATGATATTGTGTGTCCCAACCGCAAACGCCTTTTCCTCCTGGTCCTCTGACCTCATAGCTAGTTGCCAGTATCCGTAACGCAAGTTGAACTCCGTGAAACATCGGGAATGCTAGAGTGAATCGAAAGTCTCCACAACCGAAGGGACAAATGCGACCCGATTTACGGTCAGTTCATTCAAACGCCGTAAATCCACGCAAAATCGGTATTTCGCGTTCGACTTCTTTACAAGCACAACCGGGGAGGTGTACGCACTGTTGCCTTCCCCAGTTATGCCTTGTTCAACATCTCTTGAACTTGCTTGTGGACATCCTCCGGTAGATGGAGCGGCAGCGGACGGGGGCAGTATGGTCGAAAGCATTCGGACGAGAGGGGAATTCTGTGTTCAATCCACGAGCAGGGGCCAAACGAATCTTCATCGCCTGTGAACAGTTCGGATTATTCCTCGACCACGAACTGTACTGATGGCACATTACAAGACGGAAGCTTTCAAAAATGCAGTTCACTCACGACAGTTCTTGGGTAACCCTCAAGCTTGACTGTGCCATACTTTGTCACCAGTTTTCTCCGCTTTAGGTCAACCACGGATTCTGCGCTCTTGAGAGAACCTGCTCCCAAGATTGTCCGATCTATGTCCGGGGTGATCAAGAACTCGTGCTGCACTGACCTGCCACCTAGGTTCATTGAGTGCATTGACAATCCGTCAATTTTCAGTCGACATCCCCCCATTGCTCTCGCGGCCATCGCCCACGGTTTGCATTCAGCTTTGTTCCCTCTCTGCCTCAGCGATACCCCTGATCCTGTATCAATTAATCGCAGCTCTCTCTTCCCGTCTACCTCAGTATCGTAGCCTGTGTCACTGCACTAATCGCAACCCACCCGGTAAATGAGGATAATCCAAAGCGTTTGTATTTATAGGTGGTCGGGTATGACGACATTGGTTCTTCCAGTGACCAGGCATGCCACACTGGTAGCATCGGCCCGCTTGAGCGCGCCTCCGCTATTCTGTCTTGATGGATGCAAGCTGTTTGGCTAGTTGGTTCAGTTTAATCTGCAGGTCCTCCACTGTTGAATCATCCCTCTTCTCCTGCGACTGCAACGTAACCAGGGGCTCCTCAGCCAATTCCCGTGCCAGGTACACCAGCTGCTCCACACTCAACTGGCCAGTTGCTCTCGCCAACCGCAACTGGGCACAAAGCACAGGCTGCACGCCTTCGACAAACTGGTCAGGCAGCAACTGGTGGCGCGACACTCCGTCTAGTCCCCGCAAAGCTCGATCGAACGACTGCTGCAGGATGGCTAAGAACACGGTCGGGTCGCATCTATGTCCCATCCTAGCCGTCTTGAACCCCCTCATAGCCTCCTGGCGGTCGGCCGGCGTGTCGAACTCCGCTGCAAATTCTTCCCTCGCGTTGGCCTACCTTCCGATGGCCCCGTCTGGCCGCATCCAGGACAGCCTTTACCCGGCCTCTGAGGTGGGTCTTCATTGCCGCCACCTAATCCCGCTCGGTCTCCAGTCCAGCCGCCTCTTCAACACCCTCGAAATCCTCCATGAGGGTCCGTACATCCCCATCCTCAAAAGCCTGCGGCCACAAGACCTTCATCCGTATCCTGGTCACTGCATCAACCGTAAGGAGGGAAGCCCTTCGCCAAGAAGTCTTTTATTAGCAAGCACCAACTAAACGGTTACAAACTATTGAACAGGAAAGTAAACATCTCATATGAACCTTCGTTTTAAAAGCTGATAATTCTCAAGCGTTTTCTTGAACTACCGTTGATATTAATTGACTACCACGCAATTGTAAACGAACTCTGCAACGCAGGTTCCGTAATAAACCTCATGGGGTGTACCTTCCATTAGACTTGAGGCGAAGTTACGATAAAATCACATACTACTCGCATATCTTATCAGTATTATCCGCCGTTACACTAGTAGTACCACAGCCCAACAACTGTACTCCCTTCATAGTCGATCGTGTTTAGATTATGAAATACTGTCAGCTCTGTGTCCCTCTCTCTGTCTCAGTAGAATTAGCCTGAACGGAACAAGGAATCTCACAGGAAAGAATAATGTATAGTATGTTACGTTGAAGAGTTTGAGTTAATTGACACCTGAGTGGTTGGCTAGTAAGTTATCGGACAAGACGCCATGTCCTTCTAATCTGTCCAGGAGAATGGGTGGGATATCATTTTGGACAAGTGATTCTAACATCATGGTTGCACGACTAGTGGCGCTAAATCATTCTAAGTGCGACAAGCTGGACTGTTTCGCATTCAGCTGCCCTAGGGGGCCGAGGGTTGGAATCGGTCTTTCGATCCACACGTCGCTGATGATTCGCAACGAGGGTGAAAATGCTCCACAGTTTTTCTCGTCTTTTCCGCGTAGAACGGCTCCACTAACATGACGAAATCTAGACTGATTCTTGGAATTCGTTCAGGCCAGCTGAAACATCTAAAAACATTTGACTTCACATATGTGTTGTTAGTCAGCGATATATGCAAAGTTTGACCCATTCTGCAATGAACAAAATCGAGCACTACATACCTAATATCATTCAACCTATAATGGTTGCTCACCATGACACTGTATTGTGTAAGTCACCGGTTTGCGTGAATGATGTGTGGACTTCAGCCTCAAAGAGATTGCAAAAGATTAGGGCTTCACATCTAGGTGGCTTTTCGGCACACACCTGTCTGGTATCTTATGGTCAAAGTCTACACTGAATGCAGTTCCTGGATAAGTGCGTAAAGCTTGTTTGTGGGTTTCTCTTACCACACGCTACTAAGAACAAACTGGAGTTCAACTATAAAATTCGACATTTTTATTTACAACAAGGTATAATCAAGTGAAAACACAGAGAATACAAGCAAAAGCTATTTAGCCCTTTGGATTAACAAGAATTTTGTCTCGAAGAAACAGCTACAGTTGTGGGCAAGAACCGGATAACTTCACCGTTGTTTGCGATGTGATGAGTTCACGTGACAAAGTCATTATATGGGCACTGAACTGTTGGTATAAGAAGGTTCCTGCGGGTTTACACACTTTGTCACTTACGTCCGGCCTCCAGGAGAAGCCGTTACAATCCTTCGCCCTGAGTGGGCTGTTTGGAACTATTACCATAGCAAGTGGTACAACTGTAGGATGGGGTTGGTTGTAATCAGCGGTAAGCGAAAAGGCGGCTGCCACTAGACCATGATATAATCGATCAGTCTGCCTTAGGATTGTTTCGCCACTGTCGTACTTAGTTAGGAATCACTTGATATCACTGAAGACGTCCAAACAAAGCACAAGCTGTGCAACCGATTGGAATGAATTATGGAAGTGTGAAACGGTGGGTCACCTCGAGCAGATTCATCAAGACAGTATAGTGATGCAAGTGGTGAAATTCCAAACTTTCGTTTGATTTCATCGGCCCCAAACAAAACCTATCTGTACGCAGTGCGAGACGTCACAATACTAACCTCATGTTTCACACAGAAGTTGCGAAAGGTTACAGCCCGCAGAGGACACGTGCTGTCCATCAGAAACGTGTGCACTTATGATTTTGGTTTAGTGAGCCGAATTAAGCCTTTGATTGTCAGTTGTCGAGTGTCTCTACTGCGCTCCATGCTCTTGACTGATGGACTTTTGTTTACCAGATGGGGCATTTTAAGTCTTCTAATTCAAGCACTGGGTGGGTTTGGCTCCACAGCTTTACATAGACGCCTCCGTTAATCCTCTGCTATTCTTCGTGCTGGACTCGGAGTTGTTGTGCTTACATTCCGACACAAATGCGAATAAAACGGTGGATTAAACTTGGAGGACTTACTGGAAGAATACACTACTCATAAAGCTGCTGAAAACTCCTCGACTGCCGACGACTGGTTTCGCCCTTTTTTGGGGCTCATCAGGTAGGCGCAGTCACCAAGTTTCCTTCATCCCAATGTCTATAGACGTATACTCGATATCCCGAATATCGTATCAACTAAAACATGAGCCGGCCTGGTAAAGCACATTCAGTTGCTTAAAAATATCATAAACGATAGATTCAGCTGGGTTCCATATGAGTCTTTTGCCAAAACCAAATTGGTACGCAGACGAGTGTATTTCGCTAATATGCCAAGTAACTGAATAGAGTGTGAGTGTACCTAGCCCTTCAATAGCGGACACTCATAATCAGGTTCAGAACACCTAGACACAGATTTCATGGAACAAAAATGTCACTAGCTTGGAGAATACGGAGAAAATTTCTGGCACCAGAAGAATGAAAGATAGAAGGCGAGAAGGCACCGGGAAAATCCTAATCACCACCTGTAGCAGAGAAATGATTGCACACACCGCTTTGTGGAACAATTCCGAGTTAATTCTCTCGGGGTAGCACATACGGTATCAGCAACTTACGGGAAGGTGGTACACCACAGAACCGCCAATAGTGAAGTATAAACAAAGCAAAACTACTAATATTGTCAGTTACTTTGGGCGATAATCTGTTTCGAACACTTCTGATGCACACCATTGGCCATCTGAATCAGCCTGTCTCTGAGAAGTTGAACGACTATCGATCAAACTTTTGATTTTCCAAGGACGCTTGTGATGGGGAGTCAACCGTGTCAAACCAAGCATTATATTATGTACACAAATGGGTGAATTTCCAGCATGATTCGTGAATCTGACAGGATTGGACACACCGCTATCCAGTAGAGTTGTGCAATGTGGAAGGGAAAAGATGAGTAGTATTTTGACCGGTAGGTGTAAATACAGTCGAGTCACTCAATAAATAGTCTCGTTTATACACAATTTGGTTTTAACTGCTGATCACCAAACTGATTCCCGGTTAAATGAGTGTATTTGTCGAACTTCGTAAAAGTTGCGTTGCAGTATAACATTGAGTCGAACTAAACTCGGAGACTGTCCTAACTGGTGAGAGCAAAGAAGGGCGAAACCGGTCGTCGGCGTTCGAGCCGTATCCAGCAACCGTATGAATAACTTCCTTCAATAAAATCCGAGTTCTTGTTCACTGGTAATTTACTAGCGATTGGATGTCTACGGCCTTCAAATTTAAGCTATGTTCCTCTGCTTAATATCCCTTTCATTGCTGGTCACGTTTGGTGTCTGATCGGTTGCAAAGTTTTGTGTAATAAACCTACAATTCTCAACGAAAACGGTCGTGTTTTGTACGCAAACTAAAGTGAAAAGATCTTTTATGTGCAAACTCTGCTCCAATCAACTAGGATATTTCAGCTGGTCATTTAGCCAACTCATGAAAAAAATAATGAGTTATCGCCCGGAAATTTATTTCAGTTGTCTTCAGTTCTCTCCTGATTCTTATGTATGGTAACCAGGTAAACAGAGCCCTCAACCAAATGGGTTACATCTGGAGCTTGCAGAATTGTGCATCCCCACAATATTGTGGATCATTTAGAAAACTGATGCGCTACCCATAGAACGAGGAGAAGGTCAACTGTAAAAACTGGGGGAACAAGTCAACGTAGCCAAATCCAAACCCGTAACTACAGAATGGGCGTGATCGCCCAAGTGATCACGTCCCGTTGCATTGTTGACGATTTATCCTCCCGCTATTTTGCCTTTGACAGTCGATTGGCGCTGCATTCCACAATGCACTGTAGGGTGGCTAACAGAACACAAATGTGTAAACATTCGTAGACGTGGGTTCCTATTCACTTCATCAGGCTCTAGTCTCAGTTATTAGTTAGCAAGCTCTCAGGTTGCCTTGGAAAGCGAGGGTCATATTATTAACACAAAGAATGCATACACTTGCAAAACTCCCATAGAGATTGGATGGGCATTGTGAGGCGGGAATGAAACGCCCAGAGTCAAAATATCATTCAGATACTATGTGCTACCAAAGCATTTTCTATGGCTTACGAAGTAAAGCGACTGAGACTGCTAAACGGAAACTACCCCGTCCTGAGGGGCTCCTGATGTGGTTCCATCACATTCACTATATACGTCCTGGCGAACTGAATGCCGATACGCTTTGCATATCCCCGTAAACTGTGGATTCGGTTCCTCATGTCATCAGTCATGTGCTGCCCAAAACGTGTCAAATCCCGTTTATTGTTGGCTGGGTCATAGAAGTGAACCAGCGTGGTACTGCATTTTTGCCAAAACATCTACTCATTGGTAAATGCATACAAAAATGTCCTAATCGCACGAATGCCGCACGAATGCCGCACAGATGGTGCCCGTTTTGTTCACAACATCAAAAATCAAAAGCCAATTTTTTCTTGTTCCACTTTCCTTCTATTTATCCCAGAGTTTGGCAGTAGACGGGAATGCGGATATATGAGTTTGAATGAGTGTTGGTGGTTCTTTCTTTCAGTCAACTGTGACATGGTGGTTGCGACCGGTTCCTCAACACCAGAACACTGCCTTAGTGGTTGACATTTCCTCAAGAAATTGTTAAACCAATGTTATGTACAGCGACTAACATAAACAAGCCATGAATTAAGCAAAATCTGTCGTATCCTGAAAAGCTCACTTGTCCTGGGTGGCCCTATTGATAGAAATTACAGTGTGACTTATAATGATAAACCTCAAAGCCTGGTGGCAAGTAATAACCTTTAAAACACACACACACACAACAGAATCAACTTTGATTTGGTGGGTAAAATTTGTAAGAGTCCCGTGCCCTCTTCATTCAGTACAGCAATTTATGCATTTTGCCACACGGTTGGTCTTCAAAAGTGCTTACTGGTACCTAGTAATCACTCATTTGCTGGCCATCTGCTGAGGCGTCATAAATTCCCTCATTTTCTCACTTCTATGTCACATGTTGGGATGCACTGGAAGTCAGTTCTGACTGAACGCCACCAGGTGTTCGACACATTTCGCACATTGCATGAAATATTTAAGCTGGTCTGTTCATTTGTTCCACGATGGATCGCGACTTTGGGCCGTTATGCACAAGCTAGTTGGTATTGGGCTTAATACACAGCTGGGCATTATTTCATCTACCAGGTGAACTGTCACATGTGGATAAAATTGCGTTGCCTCCCTTAAACCACAGCCGTTGACGACGAGGTGCGTGGCACTGCCCAATGAATTAATCATTTCAGAATTGGTATCTTCATCCAAAACTATGTCTAAAACCATTCGCCATTGGATATTGCTGTTCAGATCTTTAGAAAATTACTTAAAAGCTCATTTTGACTAATCTTCGGTGTGACAACACAAGAAACCCTATTAGATGGTGGCTTTTATCAAAAGTAATGGCTTTCTTCAGCTTTCTATCACTTCCTGTTATTATTCAAGTGAAGACCATATACACATGCGTTCTAGGTGGTTTGTCTGTTCGCTGAGCTGGGAAAATTGGTTGTGAACTTTTCATCATCAGCCGAGGTGACATTATCAGTGTGTTGTGAATAGAGGTGCGTCGTATGTGGAACTGTGTGTGTGTCGCGCGAATGAATTCCTATAGGGTATATCAACCCAGGTCGGCCTCAACTGATCATTAGTCGCTCGGGTGGGCATTCCGGGTGGCATGTTGTTTAACTTGTTTCCAGACTGTTGGATGTCCGGATAAACTTGACACTTGACCTCTCAAATCCTGCTACCGCGACTATTGATCGTTTGCCACCACGGCGAGTCCAACTTCTCGACCGTTGGTCTATTGTTCCGATGACTGGGGCTGTCTCAGTGTTAGCATTGAGGTGACGGTCAATCGTCCAGACAAAATTGGTTTCGATATGCCGCTTGGTTGCATCTCTCACGGAGTGCTATGCTCCTACGAGTCCCCTTTCGTGTAGGGTAATTTCTAGTGATAAGGTCTCCACGTTTTCTAGATGAAAATTGCGTCCTCTCTGATCCTCATGTATGGGGCTGAGACCTAGTTGGTAGTGTCTTCGGATAGCTGCGTCACGTTACTTCATTCACGTAGGCAGTTCCCTATTAGTCCGTCAATTATGATATCTGATGTTGTCCGTGCAGTCGGTTCGGAATGTGATGAAACAGACTGCGTCCTCATATCACTCTATGTACGTGCATCATCCAAGTACTTTCCTGCACAATGTACTGATGATGTCACATCTACTGATGCTGGCGCTTGCACAAAAATTACCGAGCACAAAAATCCAACGTTCATTATTAAAAATGAGCCACCAATATTCTCCTCGGTTGGATACCCATTTTCGTAACATTATGAACAACTATAGAAAGCTTAGTTTTACATCCATCTGATCTGATAAGGACGGCAATTGTCACTTGGCATCATAGATGCCTCCGAAAAACCCATGTTCTACAAGCAGCCAACCAGACAGTCAGTCCCATCCAGAGCGGTGAGTCGCTTGCCAGCCTTCAGTGAATTCACTCTTACAGATATCTTACGAGATTCCTCTCATATTTCACAGAGGACAAAATTGACCAAATCCGTTTACCAACCGGACCATGTAGGCTCTTGTTGGACATTTACAATGAAAATTTCCACCAACTCATCGCGTGGTGAATTTGTCGAGGAACACAACCACATCGTGCTCTCTCAGACGACATTGGAACATTGGGGCCAGTTGAAACATGTTGAACATCCAATGAGTTATCACTGGACCGTTTATTTTACAGTCGCAGTAAAAGTCTAGATGAGGACATTTTTTCTTCAAATGTAGTGTTATCTGGTTTAGACATGATTACGAAGCCAAGTGGAGGTTCGGTCTTCATTAAAAGCCACACGGAATGACAGATATGTCAGTTACATCATTCGAGACAAGCCTTAAATCCTGTAACTAAGGCATAGTAAGTATCACATTGAGTGTTGGGTGAATCCAGGTTCGAAGCAAGATAAGCTGAATACCGTAAAAAACATTGGGAGTGGTTGATTCGGCAGAGACAGCGTAATCATACTATCCGAAAAGCTATGCTCATCCGGCGGGTGTAAACATTGGCAACTGACTGTTGGCTCGGTTGAACCAATTCATTCCCTTCTGCTGGCCCTGTACATAACAAAACTTTCAAGATGAAGGATTGTTGGTCGTCGTTGTTCTCCGCTCCGTTCACTTCTACAGACAGAAGTGGTGCGTATAGTTGTCTTCGAAAAGACAGTCATTTGTTTCCTCAACTGAAATCTGTGGTTGTTCGGCTGTCTGCCGAGCTGGGTAGTTGGACTGCGCCCGCTTCGTCACCAGTCGTGGTGACATCCTCAGTGAACTGCCAAATTCGGTGAACAGTCGAACGACCAAACAGCGCAACCGGGCCATCTACATTTCGCAACATCGCCCACCGAAATCCGTCTTCTCACAACAGAGTCAACATCAATAAAAGCTTCAGTCTGTGCCGAACAATCGACGCCCCATTTTACATTAGTTTTCTGGCCGGTGATTTTTCCTAGAAAATTGGTTAAAATTGGTATGCTGCGTCTGTCCCCACGATACAGATTCCAGATGTCAGAATAAGGTCTTTGGTAAAATTCCCAGTGTCCTTTTCCAGTCGTCTCCATTCTTACGATTTTTGGTTTGCGACACTTAATTAAGTGCGGAATTCATTACCCAGGTCAATAATTTCATGTATTCGCCCGCACATTACTCGATCTAAACGCTCTCCGTCTGTCAGTTGTCTAGAATTCGTATCATTGAAAGCTATTCTAAAGCTCCTTTCTATACGAGCCACTATCAGTTACACCAAGCACTTTAAGGACCACACGTCTACCGGTGAAAGGTGGAAAGCCCTTCGCTGCAGAGTCGTTTATTAGCAAACACCAACTAAGCAGTCACAACCTAATGAATAGGAAATTAAAAATAGTTTTTAAAAACTAAACATTCTCGCGCGTTTTCTTGAACTTTAATGGATATTCATTGACTAGTACAAAATGGCAAACGGGCACTTCGAAGCAGCTCAACAAATTCCATAATAAAATTCACCCTCCATTGGACGCGGGGTGGAGCCTCGACACGACCACAGACCAGTCGGGTTCCTCATCAGTAGTATATGCCGGTACACCGGTAACATGAATAGGATTCAGCGCCCCTGAGATACCCACAACAGGTAAGGCATATGGATGTGGCTGCATAATGAACGTAAACGCTTGTGACCGAAAAAAGTCTGAATCAGCGATTAGGTGGCATTCACACTTTGTATTGTGTGTTGATCAGGGAGCATTTGAGATGTTCCTCTTAATTAACCTACATTCCAGGTTTATTTGAACCTGTCTCAACTGGTTCTTTCAAGTCCGTCCGCTTCAGAAGTCCCGACAACTTTCAGATACCAGTCATAATCAGGACCAAGAATACCGTGCTCCGCATTCAGTTCGAGGATGAATTTCAGGCGCGACTACCGTGTAATATATTTCGACCCACATTGGCATCTCTATAATCAAAACCAAATGGGACTGACTACACTTTGAGCTGGCATTGTCGAAGTACCTATATAGTTTTATCCATGTTTCAAGAATTTGTGAATACAGTACGACCAGGGTTTGAGAGGTCAAGTCGGAAACGAAGTTTACCCGTTCATAACGGCCCATGAAAACCATGAGAACAACGAACTTACCATCGTGAATTGGTTTTGTCGAACATTATTACACGACGACCCAACAAATAGCGGAATAAACTAAATATTCTGCTAGTATTTTTGAATTGACAACACCATATTGGTTGAGTGAAACGGAAAAAAATAAACGAGTGTTGGGCAACACAGCCAGGAGTAGAAGATGATTGACAAACTCATTGCTTCTACGAAACGCGCCAAGACGTCCGTCGGTAACTTGCTGAAAATGTCAAACACAACACGGTCAGACAGTCTACTGGTATTTGATGGAGTATGTATGCAGGTTTGTTGATTGTTCTTGAGAATGCACTGTTAAACTGCACCGACTGTCCCCACATATGATGTCTTAGCTAGTCGCTTCCAACCAGCTGGACTCGAAGTGATCACTGACGGTAAAAGGGAATCCGCATACATCATGGATATGCAACGCTGGCTTTCCTTATGATAGTAAATTGATCGGCATGCCACATTCAAAGTACACCTGCAAACGGAAATAAACGCAATACTAGGTGCAAGTGATAGGGGATGGTTTGAAGTGAAATCACCGAAAAGTTTACCATGAGATTTCCAACATTCTCAAGAAATGGGAGCTGATTTACATGGGAACTTTTTCAGTTAAAACATCGACGCAAGCTAGCAACTACTGACCTCGTGGAAAGTTCGACTAAGCTGCAAAAAGCTGCAAAAAGCTGCAAAAGCACCACGTGATAAGCGGCGATTATTGAAATGAAAAAAAATGCTACTAACTTCAGAGTGCAGGCTATGATTGAAGGCTCATCCGTTTCCCGATAGCACCCGAAAAACTGCGTAGCAGCCTGAATGAATTTGCCTATCGGCACAGGAAAATCCGAGCGGTATTTTTGCGGCCGATATTTCGTCGGTAATGAACCCCCATATTCACAGTAGGCAACGAAAGAAATCCCTGGCCACGGGCATGTAGTAGAACAATCATGCATTCTTCCCGAGTAATATTCAAACACAATTATTGATTCCGCACCTCCGGGTTGGTTAGGATACCATATAATTTCTTCTCCCACTGTCGTGTATTGTGGTGTTCGAGGATCGGTGTCGCGCCATCCGACGGCAGTCCGATTCGGAAGTGTCAGAAATGCATTCATCCCGAGCCAAAGATTAGTACCAGGTTTTAAGGAAGGTATAAGCCGACGAGCGTTTCGCCCGATCAGAAACGCCAGTTCACCGCGCACAGCCCCAAAATGTGCACACATCTCAGAAGCTTTGCAAAAGGAGGACGCAGGTCCTAGGTTTATGACGCATAAATCTGAGGATATTTGTTTGTAAGTCGGTGGACAACCGGAACAGATACTCAGGAGTGCTTCTACGATGAAGAAAAAACATAGAAACATTGGTCTTTCTAAGCTTGTATAACGTATGGAGGAACAGGAAACAGTACGGTTATATACTGGTAAAATTACCCAATAACAGCGTCACTCATTATCAGAGTCACACGGCTAACCAATACAAATCGCTATCCCAGAATGAACACTCATTGGATGCCCAACCTTCAGTTAATGTTTGGGTTACTTCTAAATACCCGGCTGTTTGACGTTACTGGAATATAGCTCATAGAATTATGAGACTAATATTCAGGGTAAGTCAAGGTTCTGGTACGAAATGTGGAGCCACCGCTGAGGTATTGCACGTTGGAGTAGTAAAAATGGAATCAGAACAACTAGATGAAATCCGTTCACAACTGGTAAAGTAATAACCAAAAGGACATTTGACAGTTCGTCTATTTCTCAGAAACTGCATCTGTCTACCTGTCGCGTGCTCAAACAACACGCAGAGTGTTATTCGGTATTGAAAAACCTAACAGTCTACAAACTTCTTGAACTAAATCATATGCTTAAAAACATCATAAACGAGCGATTCAACTGGGTTCCAGATGAGCCTCCTGTCAAAACCAAATTGGCATGCAAATGAGTGTATTTCGCTAAATCACATGCAGTTCAACATATGGATGGTAGTACCTGTGTGACTTAAATTCGGCGAATCAGGTGTGATTTCATGAAGCAGATAAGAGTTTGTGGCATATACGATCTGTCAAAATCCGTAACAAAGTTGGCAAATAGGCTAGCATATCTGACACGCTGCATGAGCATAATGCGCTGTCAACGATGATATTCTATTCGAAAGGGAAAAGATAGCTGTTCTAGGGAGAGAATTATTCAATGACTCTTTCATTTGCTGTGTTTGTCGACAAGGCCATCAATGTCCTATACGCAGACTAGTGGTGCTATTTCTAACTATTTCTGCTGGTGTGGAATTGACATGAGCTCCTCGATGACTAGGCCTGTCCTTCCACATGTTGGACTTTGCGACATTGTATGATTGCCTGCTTTGGTTCGAGGTGAACCTCGGGACCCGTAGTAAAGAAACACCAGAGAGCTGTGTTTCTACAGGTGGTGAACTTTGTGTTGGTGTTGGTGGATTCTTAGTGACCATTTTGTGAGGTGCGCACTGCTGCTGATTCCCAGTAAGGGTGAAACAGGTGTACAGCGCTTCTAGGCCCTTCACCTTATATTGGATTCACCTGCTGGACCATGTCCCCATACGCATCTAATTGGTGCACTGAATACATTGTAATTCGTGGAGTTTTTTAGGAAGCATTGAATTCTTATTGGAACGAGGGTACTTTCTCCCAGGTCATTTAATTACTGGGAATGGCTAGACAGGCAAGCGGAAAGTCAGTGTGAATATAGTTGGAATTCCCATCCGCAGAACACTAAGTATTGAGGCATGTTGTGTGCACGATTTCCGCTTGTTCAGTCCCGTGTTCCAAGTGTGTTTCGTGTTTGTGTCCGGGTCCGGGTCCGGGTCCGGGTCCTACTTCTCGCTGAAACAGAGGACTGCGTTGTATGCGATTCCTTCGACCGTTTCCGACTAGGCACTTGTCACCGTGCTTCTAGGCCGCAAAAATTCTCAACCAGTATATGTTCGATTCTTGTTTTTCCATATGGTTAATGTCATCTGTGTGCCTACCCTCATGATAGGCCTGTTGGCCCGGAAACAACGACATCAGTTCGCCTAGTGTGGCAGTGGCTCATTCACGTGAATATCTCTACTATCACAGTGATACCGAGAGTGCTTCCTTTTGCTGGTACTTTTCGTTTGTAGATAGCCTGTCCGTTTGTCATGTGACTTTGCCTCAGCATACTGGAGATTGGATTTAAAAGTGGTTAAATTCGCTGACTGTTGATCAGGTGGCTGTTACTCTGTTCGTCGAGTCTGGAAATTGACTTCGTTATCATTTTCAAATTTATATTATTGTGGTTCGCGAACTAGGAGAGTTGATTCAAGAAACAGCACCCATCGAATTCCACCTATCACTGGTAAGCAAAAATGTAGCCTTCCTTGTTTCCTTTAGACTGCGATGGGAACATTTGGAACCAGAAGTGGTCATGCGTATACAGTGATTATTACTAAAGTGAACATAGAGTTCGCTGCTGAACAACACAAATCAAAGTGCTGTCCGTATGTTGACGCTATTAAGTCATGGTCAGAATATATATCAAGTTTTTGAACTCACCCAGACAGCATAGCTTGAACAGGATTATTTAATGGAATTTGTTGTATCTAGTCGAAGAGCCAGGGGTAATTAGGGGGCTTAGGCTCGACAAGTTGCTAATTCTTAGATGCCGGCGAGTGCATAGTGAGAAACAAATAATGGACACAATTTTGTGAATGAATACAACATTAAGTTCACTAAGATTCAACCCTTCCGCCTCAGAGACGATCAAACGACTCTACTAGGTGAAAAATCATCAAAGTTTACTTTATCAACATGCATGCTAAATGGCCTACGTAGTCAAGTTGCTGAATAAATAAGAAGGAACCAAGTCTTCTCGATATGCACCATTTTATTCAAGAGCCGAAACTGGCGAAAGATAGGGGAAATCTCCGTAATTTGTGGGCAGTCAGATATTAAGGCCCTTCAATCTAACACAAATTTGTACTGCATTTCTGCATATCTTGACGCATTTTTCAAACAGAGGATTCGTGTCTCTTGTATCAAACTTTTCTACTGAACCGTGACAGAATTCGGTTGCTCAGCGGATATTCTTCAAATTCTGCCTTGAAATTCATTGCGTTTACCTACTAAAACCACAATATTCCTTACGATGATAATATCCTCATTCTCAAGCTTATAAAAATGACAGGCCCTATGTCTCAACCATCAACGAATTACGTATGACGTCAAAATTACAGACGCCATGTAAAATGAGCTTGTCAGGCTGATATTTTACCAAACGAATTGGTCACAGCTGCGTCTTGTGGAGCTGGCGTAAGATCATATCAAACAAGTTCTAGCGACGTGGACAAATAGACCACAGCACACTGCAAACGATCCTCCAGTGAATAGAACAAGGACGGTCCACAAGTTGCCGATTAAATGTAACATGTACACAGACATGACTCAACTGGTCTCGTGTGAATGATTACCCTCCTGATATTCCAATTAATGACGTATCTTCCGTCTCTGTAGGTCATATTTTGACGGAGGCTACGTCTTTTGCGAAACGTTCCCTTTTAACCTGACAGTCTAGCTAAATATTGATCAACCACTGGGTACGCGCGGAACTGACCTTTTCGGATTTTCAAATGATCTGGATGTGGACCGAGAACCCAAGCTAATTTTACTACAGTGTTCTCATCGCTGTCGAATTAATCAGCCCAATTTTGATACTTAGACGTCTCCTCCGGCCTTGAGGTGATCATGCACCATGACTGTGTGCTTCAATCCGAGGTGAACCTCGGGCCCGATAGGTGAAAAAATACGGCACAAGACTAGGTGCACATGAAACGGATGTGGTTCACCATGTGTGATAGTGGATATGACGGATTTGGTGATATCTGTTAGGGTGGAGCGTGAAATAAATAGGTCGCAGCATGTTAAGTGCGAATCAAATCTCTCTGGACATAGGTAGGTAGGAAGTGTGGGCGTTACTCAAATGGAGTCAAACGGGAACCGGTTAAACGGTCGATCCCAGACCGTTTTGTTCGGACGGGATGTGTAACAGAACTGCTTAAGCCAAGAAGGCCCAGAGTTGTTGAAGTTTGTTTGAACTGATCCTAACTGTTATATTTTGGCGTCCACCTCAATTCCAAATTTCACGTTTCTTGTGGCGTCATCCTTATTCTGATTAGCTGAAACCTCAATGAATTGAACACTCAAAAAATGGGGGATGGGTTGAAAATAGTCTTGTGATTGACCCTCCACGACACAGTAGTGGTTTGTTATGGGAAGAACCACATACAGAACTAATTTCCTAGAATTTCTATTTGTGGCGTTTTTATATAACTCACTTTTGGCGTGAGTCAACAAACCAAAACATTTTCTCCAGCGTCTCGTCTAATCGACGGTTGCTTGCGTTCACTCGTCACTCAGATTTTCGCAGGTCATGCGAACGCTGCACGTTTAAAGTGTCCATAACAAGGCGACCGTCGCGGTCGTCGTAAACGAACGGCAATCGAAATTTGCCCACCTGAAGTTAAATGCGTGGGGTCACTATGCGAACGACAATCGACATACCGACGAGCACACTTGTTTGCTTTCTAATGTGACCGTGCGTAAACCAAGAGCGCCCAAATGGCAGATTGCGAAAGTACTTCTCTGGAAGTTCGTTCATACTCAGACGGCGACAAACTATGTCGGCGGGCGTGACATATACCCGTCCCGCTGGAGTCCCGTCAATTTGGACTCAAATTCCATGAAGGGACGACATTCACGAAAGAGCAAGTACTCCATCATCTACCTTGTTACATTGTGTTCGTCCGCCAATGCGTCCTACGAACCTAAAGGACATTAAGTGACGATAAAATCTCACTTGATAACATTCCAGAGTGCGACGTGCTTGGCTTCGTCATAACAGGCGCCTATGATGCCGTGGTTGGTGAATCACAAGACATGTTCCACATCATTTCACAGAGATCTGGAGCGCACGAAGAACGAGCAAAGAATAAATTCATTCAGATTTTTCACCGGCTTTCATAGGATCCAGACATGGTCTTGAAATACCCTTCTCCGTTCAAGACCACAAGTAAGTAATTCTGTCTGCTGATCCCTGTCAGACGTCTGCAGTTCTCACCAATTCCCTAGTAGGTTGAACGGAGAATTTTGTGTTACGCTGTGGCATGTTTTTCATGTTTGCGCAGCCATTCGTCAGTGTCGACCCTCACAAAGGTTTAAGAGCATCCAAAATCCCAGTTTCACGTACGAAGTCAACCTACGAAAGTTTCGCACAGAAAATTGTGGTCAAGTTCCATCCACCAACAACGCAAAACCGGCTTTACATAAAGCGCTACGCAGCTATGTACGTAGGATCCGTAAGACGATTAGTGCCTAGTTAGGATTGTAACATTTTTTCCGAATGCTCGCATGTGTGCAGATGTGTACACACCCCGTTCTCCACCCTCACGAAGCCTACCGTGGTGTGACGGTTTGTGTACCTCCACGACCTATTGAGCTATACTGTGGGGTGTCCATACGACACTCTCAGGGTCTATCATTCAAGCTTGCGTAACTTCCAGGCTCCAGCTCCACTCTGTCCAAAGTGGCCTGTCGGAATGTGGACTCAGTCTTCACTCACGACCCCGAGGGCCAAAGCCATAAATCCAACAACAGTGTACCAGAATATCCTGCGTATACCAAGTAGGTCAAGCTGATCGCGGACTACCTGGGAGTCCACAAAAACACAAAAGGAAACCAACCGCACTCATATAAGCCGCGTAAACCTCGCCCGATCAAAACCTGCTTGCTGGATTCAAGATTCAGCCCTCTGTGAAAACGAGCCTCTTGGGAGCGTAACGAAATAAGCTATTCCTTGGTGATGCCATCCAAAGCCTAAGTAACTTTGCGGGGCCTCACAAAGACAACTTGCCGGCCAGATCGCTCTCAACAGCTCAAGGAACCAAACAGATGCATGTTCATGCCAGATCCGCGAACAACAGCGAACCCAGGGGTACAGATTGTGATACTACACGAGCTACAAGCAGCAGCCGCCGAAATTTTCGACCAAGAGGGGAAAAGCTACGTCCCCCAATGACAAAGGGCCCGTGCAAACAGAAAACTTATGCGCAACTCCTGCAAACGAAAAGCAGATTTTGGAAGCCCCAAGATGGGCCCCAGACAAATACGCCGTAGAGACCCCTTGGAAGGCTTGAACTCAAACATG
>SJOL01004690.1:253646-282587 GCA_004794785.1 Opisthorchis felineus | reverse complement strand
GACGTTGGTAGAACGGCTGAAGTTGTTTATCGGAACATACTGCAGGCCATTGTGTGCGGTGAAAATGGACTACCTTTAGAAGTAACGGATCACGAGCAGTGGCGTCGCGAACCATGGCAGAAGTAACTGGAAGTGCACGGATTGTAGTAGCAAGCACTGCGGTAACTTCTGGTTCCACCGTTATTGCGGCAACAACAGCATCTTCGGGTTGTTGACGTTGAGAATCCATGAGTCTTGATAATGTATCAGCTTGGCCAATAGCATCGGTAGACTGGTACTTGATGGAGAAGTCGTACCCCAGAAGCATTGTAGCCCAACGTTTCAAACGGTTGGCTGTGTAAACGGGGATGCCTTTCTTCGATCCGAAAACGCCGAGAAGGGGCTTATGATCAGTGATGAGCGCAAAATGACGTCCATAGAGCATTTTGTGAAAGTTCTTGATGGCGAAGATTATCGCTAAAGCTTCTTTTTCGATCTGACCATAATTGCGCTCGGTAATTGTTAGGGATCTAGCTGCATGAGCAATTGCTTTTTCGTTTCCGTCAGGGAAAACATGAGAGATGACAGCTCCAATACCATAGTTGGATGCGTCTGAAACAACAGTAATGTCCAGGCCTGGATTGTAATGTGTGAGTAGCAGATCAGAGCTGAGATGTGATTTCACTTTGTTAAAAGCAGACTGGCACTGATGTGACCAGTTCCAAGGCACATCCCTTTTTAAAAGGTGATTCATTGGTTCACGGACATGATGCATGTCTTGCAAAAATGAACTGTAATGGCTTAGCAAACCGAGGAAGGAGCGCAAGCTTGCTAAATCCGTCGGTGCTGGCATTTGTTGTATGGCAGAAATATTTTCTGGGTCTGGATGGCGACCATTTTCGTCAAAAATAAATCCAAGATATTTGATGGAAGTGATAAAAAATGCACATTTTTCTGCACGTAGACGAAAACCATATTGCTGAATTCGTTCGAGTACACAATGCAAACGATGCTAAAGTTCTTCTTGATTAGAACCTGTGAGAATGATGTCATCTAAATAAGCAGCAACTCCTGATAAACCATTTAGCATGGCATCCATTGTTGCTGGTACAAATTTTACCCCAAATGGCAGACGGTTAAATTGAAACAAACCGCGATGTGTGTTAATTGTCAGAAGTTCTTTGGAGTCATCAGAGACTTCTAGTTGAAGGTAAGCATGAGCGAGATCCAGCTTTACAAAACATTTTCCACCATTGAGCTTGGTGAACAGATCTTCTGGTACCGGTAATGGATACTGGTGAGAGTCTAACATGGCGTTTAATCCAGTGGAATAATAAACACATATGCGCACCTTGCCATTTGCTTTTTTGATGACAACAATAGGAGCTGCTCATGATGAATAGTTTACTGGCTGGATAACTCCGGATTGCTGGAGACGAACAAGTTCATTCTCCACAGTTGTGAGAGCAGCAAATGGTACGCGACGCTTCGGTCTGAAAATTGGTCTGGATTCGGGTTGGAGTTTGAGGCTTGCCTTGGTTTTGGTACAGCACCCAAGGCCACTTTGGAAGACATCGTTGAATTTTGTCTTGAGTGTGTTAGTAAAGTGTTCTGCAGTGTCTGAACAGCACANTCGTGACTGCACGCAGGCCGATTTCGGCTGACTCGGTAGGTCAGCTCATTGACTCAAATTCGGGCGCCTCGGTTTCGCTCTCTTGGTGGGTACCATTTGATGCTTTTGATATCTAATGCTCACACAGCTCCCTCTAGAGTTTTCTGAATTGCCGGAATTTAGGTTGGACGTAATGGTAGCCAACTGACATGGAGTCCGTTAGCGTCTTATCGTTCACTTTACTCACTGACTTCTCGATGTTTATTGTTTTGTCTTGTTTGAGTTGACAGCGTCCTAACAGCCTTGTTTCTGTCGGGTCGTATAACAGCTATGGGATAAACAACCTCAAAACAATGGCGTGACTTGAACTGTGTGAACAGCTGGAAACCACCGCGTGTTTTTTATATTGATTTATCAGGCTTCACATCTTTTTATTTCCAGAAGTTTGTGCTCTGTGACTCTCCACTCTATATTTCTACGAAGCTTAATGGATCTTTTTCCAAGTTCGTCATTGTACCAGAATGTCTACGCATGGGTAGCTCCTTTTTCCCTAGGAACCAGCTCAGCAAAAATGACAGCCATCCTGCCGGCTGTAGTTCATACGGATACACAGAATGCCGAGAAAATTACTGTTGTAAGACCGTGTATTTTTAATACCGATTTCATATCCAGGGGTGCCAAATTGGATCTGTGTACTACAGTAACAAAAACCAATCGACATTAAAAGACTCCAAGTAAGTTCTTGAGTTGACTTACTTACCTTTACGGTTGCTGTTGTGCTTCCACACCATACTCTACACTGTTATATGTTATTTCGAATGATTGACGTTGTGGCTTGTATCAGCGTGCGTATTGATAAGCTAAACTGGTTTATATAAGCCCCTGACTTAAAAGCGATTGACCGGTGTAGGACATTTGCAAGCTTGTCGTCAGATCCCACGTCGTCATCTTGAATAGGGATCTCAGGAACTAGACAAACCTGTGCATAAAAACGTTGACATACATGGCCAGTCGCACATCAAAGGACTGCGTGTATCCGAAAAGTTGCCTTGCATTCATAGCCACATCCGAACTCCTATAATACCGCTTGTCATTACTTAGTTCGTACTCAAGAAATGAACTGAGTACTTATGATGCGCTGTTATTTTCATCCAGCTTCTCAATTTCGGTAAACGGAATTATGTTAGCCAGAACATACACATTGTTTTAAGGCTGGAGATGACGTCTTTTTCTTACTTCATGAGTCACCTACATTGCTCAGCATCTGGATCGCTAGGCGAAGAGTGTGCGTCTAGGATTGCTTTATTTAAGCCTGTCTTCCTCTACTTGCCTGTGTCGCATGCAACTGCTAACCAGTTACTCATAGTGGCTACCAGTACAGAACTCCGAGTTTCCTCCACCGTTGACATGAATATTCGTGTTAGTGACACACTTGATGGGGGAGCCTTAGTTCGGTGCTTGATGGTCTCCACAACAGCGACCTTACCAAACGTATTGTTATATCCTTTTTGGTTATGTATCAATCGGACTCGTTCTTTTACCGGAATGGAGAAGACAAACAACTTCGAGGAAGTTATACTGCAAACAAGTGGATCGTTCTGTGATATGGAATTCAACTGAACCAGAATATAAAAAGAACTAACAGTCCAATAGGATGTCAGTGAGAGGCTGAAGTGTAGGAACAAGGTTTCAGTATACAAAACAAATCGTTAGCAAAGTAGATTTGTTTATTTGGAGGTAGTCCTCCTAATACTTATCACCGTTTTGTCTGTTATTACATATAGATATAGGCTGCTTCTTCCATGCACACATAATACGTAAATACATACACATATAATATAGGTCATACATTTTGAAGCGCGTTGCTTTTTTTCATTTACACTATAATCTCCGTCGTAATATTGGAGCAAGGGTGAGAGAGGACAGTCTTGCCTGGCGCCAGTGCCTGTGGGAAGCTGTTGTTGACTTGTGCGTCTTTGGGAGGATGCAGCGTATGAGCTTCGTGAAGGGTCACTTTCGGATCGCCGGACACTCAGTGCCCGAGAGTGCAGAATGGGAGGCATCCTTGTGGAACGAAGTTCCAGCCAGTTTAGCCCGCGGAATCATTGCAGCACTCAAACCCGACCATCAGGTCTAGGTGGCAGCTTTAGGTACTATTAGTAAATATGGGAGCTTAACTGCGACGCAACCGGGACGGAAGAACGTCTTTGCTAGAAGTGGAAAGAACAGGAAGCGTTTGGGGGTCTACTGCAAGTTTCGCAAGTGACAGATTCTCCACTATCCTTCTGATAACGAGCAACCGGACTCTAAGCTTGCTACTTTTTTTGCATATGTTTCGTGCATAATCAAGACGACGTCACTGGCCTGTTGTGATAGTACGTAAACCGTCCACTGTTCATGGAATCTAGGTTAACCAGATTCCACCCAGTATCGAACAGAATTCTAGCTACTGTTCTCCATCTCTTTTTACTGTTGTCCTTGGAGTTTGAAGCGAAAAAAACGACTGTTTTTCCAACCAGGAACATTACGAAATTGGTGCGTCCTTGCTTAGGTCGTCTAATCCGCGTTATGATACCTCGGCGGATTGGGTACGTTCTACTGAACGCCAGGATGTTATATTTTTTAATATCTTCAGGTGTTTGTCAGAAGACAGTATAATTGCTTCTTTGGATAGTGCATCTCAGGTGATTCATGCCTGAAATGATAAGAATACGGCAATAAAATAAGTTTCAGTCTATTTCTACCTGCTAATGTGAACCAAGATTCCTTTATAATTAGATTTTTAATCTTTACTATACAACACACATTACATATCTGGTTTCTTCCACTGGATGTTCGTAACCACTGTTAGTCCTTTACCTGTCTTAGGTGAAACGCACGACAACCGCTGATGTGTTGTTGTGAGACTGGTCTGTACGGCAGAATCTTGTCCATCTGGGTAACGAAGACAGCAATGTTATGTTGTTTTTAAATGAGCTGGAGGTGAGCGTTTTTAGAAAGAGATCTCCAGTCCAGGGCCGACCACTACCACGTTGTATTTACCACTGGCAAAATTCCAAGCTGACAGATTTGTTATTTTCAATTGCTCTGCAAGAAACGGTAGGATTTAGGGGCATTTATCCGACTATTAGTAGTGACCAGCTCATTAGCTAAATTGAGTTGACGTTAAACCCACACGCGTCTTGCGCACATGATACATTAGTTTGTTGTTTAGGTCAGAAGCATAAACATCGGGTCCGAAAATCAATGATTCAGTTCTGCTGCATCTACCTGTTGGATCTCAACCGGAATAAAAACCACAGTGGATTGGTATTTCAGGACCTGTCTAGTTCTGCAACTGTCTTCTACTTCGCAATTAGGCATTTTCACCACGTTCCCTGCTTTCAAATACTACAACGTTGACTCAACCAATAGATGCTGGGTTCATGGGATTTTTTGTATTTCCACAGTCACCGTGGCGCTCGCCTATATGCTGCTTGAAGCAGTCCTCCTCATCTTCGAGGTGAGACAATCCAGATGCCTATATAAGCATGATCGGAGGCTACGAACTGGTGTACTTCAACGAAATGGGCCTTGGTACTTATTTGCTCATTTACTTCATTACGGCTGATTACTGCGGAAGGACAAGCCGACTCCATGACTATATTCACAGTTTCACAAGATTTTGACACATTGTTTCCCTCAGTACTACTTGGGATATTTTCAGGCGTAATTCCCAAGCCTTGGCGTAGCCAGATGCCTTCTGCAAGTTAACAGCAAACCTGCAGGGAATGGTTGAGTAGCTCCGCCATCACCGACGTTGAATTAGATTAGTTAGCTTATTCACTCAATCCGCCGTGGTTTAGCCAGCACAACCCCGGTGTTCAGATCTCTCCGACCGGGAGCCAAGTTGAACTGGAATATGCAGACGACATTGTTGCACTCTTGAAAAAGAGCGGGAGGCGCAACACTAGAAATGTTGACAAACGTCGCCCAGTCCTTCGGTATGTGCTTTGCGTTTACAGAGTGCAGCGTTATACCGTGGAACGTACGGTATTTGAACATGTCCCCAAGAATTCAAGGAGTTACACTGGAAGTTATGGAACGCCCTAGTATCCCGGAAGTTTTGTTAGCTCTGACGGTATTCTGACATACGAAGTCAACGCACGAATCTCGAGCGTCTGAATTATGTTCACCAATTTGTGCCACTTGTGGCATCAAAAATGACGTATCACCGAGTCTCAAAGGACGCTTGTTTCGGACTACTGTGCAGGCTGTATTGTTGTACGATTGGGAGACTTTGCCGCTTCGGGTGGAGAGTCTTTAAGCCTTTGAACACTAATGTCCAAGAACTATAGAACCAGCGAATTCGCAATTTGGTGATCACGAAATGAGTCTTCGGTGAGGCAGACGGTGTTTCACTCAGGGAATGCACTGTAAGCTAAAGTGGCTAGGCCATATGTACCGAATGCCGAGTTACTGTCTGATAGGAAGAGTGTTGATTTCCGGGCCTAGTTCTGAGTGGTGGAAACCTAGAAGGCAGGAGCGAATAAAGTATACTGCGAAACATTTTGGCACTGTTGGTGCTGTTACCTTCCAGGATGGGTTCTACGTGACCTTCCCCGTGCTAGGCTGGAGACACTGAACGATATGGTGGCATTCATGCTATCAGCTTCTTTCCAGATTGACAGCGTTGAAGGTGCAGGCACCTCGGATGTTTGTGGTAGGCTAGCCCTAAGTCCACTTCCCTATCCCATCTCTTTCTTCCTTACATTAAGAGGTTGACATGTTTGCACGGCAGTGAAGCGCCAGTGTTCTCCGGCGTTGTTGTCAGTGGTGATGATGAGGAGCTAGCTTTCCTAGGTGGCCAACCAGTTAACTATCAACCTGCCTAACGTCCGTTTCCCCAACGTGAGCTTCTCACTGACAGGTCTCGTGGGAACATTTCAGCAGAGTACAAAGAACGGCTTCCTTCGGGTCTCTGTCTCCGACCACATCGAGGCATTTGAAGGCTTTAGGAACAAGCAACGAGAAAGACGCAAATTCCAGATGTTTCCACAAATTAAGCATTACTTCACAAAAGACAGCTTTATCACAACCAATGCTGCTATTTTTCCACGACAAATTCAAATGAACCTGACACCATCGCTACCGTTGAACTTTCCAACACAATTCCACACAAGTTTTCACTCAGAAGTGAAGTGAACTGTTGGTAACAACTTTCGCTCTTGAAAAAATTATCGGAATCATAATAACCCACGATTTTACGTTATTTGGGTGCACAATTCTCAGTGAACAGCGGGATCTTCGAAGTTGTTTCGTTTTGGAGACCTCTGTTCCCCACGCTAGCACATTGCCGGTTACTTGATACTGAGCGCTAATGGGCAGACAAAAGGTAGAATAGCACTGTGAAGAATGCACTGTAAGCATACTAACAACGAGGAAGTCTGAGGTGTGGTACGTTGTACAATCTCACGAATCCACCAGTTTACCTTGCAAGTGGCAGTTATCTGTCCGGGAAAAATCAACGGTGAAGATGAGCTGAATCGACCCAGCTGGATTAGTGTAATTGAAATCGGCGTCATCCGAAATACGTGAACGTCCGCACTCGGTTCTCTTAGGACAATCACGTGCTTGAATAAATTAAAACAAGATCAGTTCGCAATGTACTACTCATAAGGTTGCTGAAAATTCTTCGACAGCCCACGACCGGTTTCGCCCTTTTTGGGGCTCATCAGGCAGGCGCAGTCTCCGAGTTTTCGTCAACCTTATGTTCTACTTGAACCCAAATTGGACTGTTTTCAAGAAATACACTCATTTGCAAATCAATTTGGTTTTGCGAGAGATTCAGCTGGGTTCCAAGATCAGTTCGGTTTTGGGACTACTTATTAATGAAGTCAATAACTATGGATAGACTAGTTCAATATTTCCTCTACGAAAGAACAATTTGGGTCGGTTCCATGAATATTATCTCTGTTTCGTAACCATAGGGCTATCCTACTTCTTATGCAAGTTCATTTACCGTTGGTTGAAGTTTCTTCTTGTATGGAGACGGAGAGGGTCTCTGGCGTTCATTGTTCCTTTCATTCCAAATCCCGACACAATCCTCCCTTCATCGAATGTCAAACGCCGCGGTGACCGTAATATACACTCGCAAGGTTGATCGCTATTTAGCTGATCTGGCCTGAACACCACTATCTGCTCATCCAAATCTGTTATCGCTATTGGGTCAGGAAGGTATTTCTGTAGTACACGAGCTGGTGACCAGTCTCCTTATTGTCGTGGCTCGGATGCTACAACACCATGCAGCCTGCATTGAAACCCGATGACGTATATGTTTGTCGCTCCCTCTACTAAAATGACCTTGTTGGCCTGGGTAATTTGCAATCACTTGGTCGTCGTTGTATTTTTTTGCTATTGAGTGTTGATTAGATATGTCAGGCCGTAAATCCTATCGCGGAGTTGGGAGTTCATGCTTCCTTTCCATCTCGTTCCTAATTTTATACATTTTTACTCCTTGTAGTTTTGCAACTGTTGTATATAACAAGAAAACAGACGACCTCTATGTGATCCATAAGAAACCACAGTTTCTTGGCCCGTGTTTCGCCGGTAAGAAGACATATTTCCGCTATTTTTATTGGAACACTTCTTGAACAGAGTCGGAGCCCGCTCCATTGACGGATACCCCAGTACCGGATGTGAGTACTTTGTGATTTGGGAACATTGTATCTCTTCGCATCTCTTTCTGTAGTGTCCAACTCGTGTGGGTGTGTATGTTCCTCTCCCATCCACACTGTTGATAATAAACTGGCCATACGGACAGGATCAATCGCTTGAGAACTGAAGTAGTCTGCAAAAATACGCATGCAATCTGCGCAAGCTAGTCTTTTAAGAGTGGTGAAGTCATCAAGTCAAGCGGTAGACAATTCATGCTGTTCGTGGAAGTACCGTCCCTTAATTTACAGGTGCCTCTTATGGTCAGTAGATTCACTTCCCTTGATTCGGGCTTCTGGCTTTTCGACCAAACAAAAGCGAGTCTGAATGTCGCGTCCAGTGATCACCCAACAAACATGGTTCTAGTATTTTATCCTTGTACTCTGCACCGTTGTAACTGCTAATAGATCCTTCCTTCCCATGCACGTCAATCTTGCGCGTAACAAATGAGTATAACCACATTTCAAGGTCGCAGGAATTTTAGTAATATCACAGATTGTGTCCTGAGCCCACTTGATGTAGCAACGTACAGTTTGGCCCATGTTTCTGCTGAATTTGGCTGTCTCGCAACAAGTTTATGGTTGTCAGAACACACTACTTTAAGGTTACTGAAAACTCTTCGATCGCCTACTGGTGGATTGTGATTTCACGAATATTGTGTCAACTGAAAGACTAGGCAACCTTTGTGCAGTTCAACTTGCAAACGAATGTATTTCATCAGAAAATTGGTTGGTTCGTGGCGCCAACCGAGCTATTGTGAACGATAGACGTAAACTGGTATGAAAGGACTGGTGACATGTATAAAGCAGATGAATTGATATGTAGAAGTTTTTCGTGTTTGTAAACACACTAATGCTCCTTGAAGAACATCCGTTCGGGTGACACCAAAATGCTACTTCGAAGAAGATGCTTCCTTTTGGGAGGACGAATGAACTCTTTCTACGTCGGTACAGTGAAATTTCTTTTTTTCCTAGGTTGCTCTTATGTGTACGTGTTTGATGATATTCTCTGCTGTGACTCAATTGAACGCCATCGATATGTGGTACTAATGCATATATTCGATCGATGCATACTGATTAAACGTGGTGAAACTGTGCAACGGCTTTCAGCCATTATAATCGAGGTCATTCTAAAAGAATGGTTTCTGTGCCATCTCGGATGAGAGCTACAAACTAAGGATGTCTACCAGGAATAGGTATTTTCGTGTAACAAAGGAAACAATAGTAATGGCTGACATATCACTAAATCTTAAGGGTTGCGTGTACCAGGCTACAGTAAGGGCTGTGTTGTTGTATGGGTGCGAGACGTGGCCTCTGCGGATGGATGATGTGAGGCGTCTTCAGGTTTTCGACCACCGATGCCTCAGAAGCGTGGCTGGTTTTGGATTTCGTTAGCGTGTTAGTAGCAAGTGGATTAGAAATCGAGTATTTGGTTGTGCGGCAGGTAATTCACTCAGGGAACACATCCAGCACCACCGACTACGATGGCTCGGCCATGTGCAACGCATGCCGAAACACCGTCTACCGAGACGAGTGTTATTCTCCGTGCCTCCTTCAGAATGGCGGAAACCGCGAGGTGGACAACGTATGACTTGGCAGGAGGGCGTGAAAGAAATCACGAAGAGTTTTTCTTTGTGTTATTGGTGTTGTACTCCTTCTAGGATGGGGTCTCCGTGACCCCGCCTATGCTTGGCTGGAGACATTGCAAGAGGTTGCGGCCGATCATGTCAGTGCCGTTCGTGCTGTTAGTTCCATTCCAGGCTGTCTGATTGAGCGCTTGGAGGTGTAGGCACCTCAGAATGCTTGACATAGGCCAGCACTAGGTCCCCTCCCTCACCCACTCTTTTACTCTTTTCACTCAAGGGCTTTAAATATAATTAGACGGACCTTATGGTTGTACGGCAGTGAAGCATCAGTGTCAGAACTGTTCTTGCTGTCCCTTGTGATCTGATGATGATATTTCTGTTTCATTACGTTCAATCCTTGTTTTAGCCGTTATCTGTTCGGACGGATGATAGTGCGTACACGCCTTTTTTTGAATTAGTTACCGTACTAACCTGAATTTGCTCAAAAAATTCTCGGTGATATGTGGTTGTGCAGTGTATCAGTGGTGCTTAAGATATCAACAGTTTGACGCGCCGGTCGACTAGGTCAACGATCTAGCGGGTCCCCATATTAATGTTATCTATTGAAGAGTAGACAAACCATTCAGGAAACCAGAATGCGTCTCACCTTCGATTCTGGGTGTTTCCTGGAAGGGTAAAACGGTTCAAATGAAAAGAAATTCGCGTCTACGAAATTATTTCTTCGACGAAGGGGTTTTCGTACAGATTTTTCTTGTGGGAGCGCAGTACTCTATCACCATTGGTAGCAATCTGGATTGCGAGGTACTAGGGTTTCCAGATATTCAAGCCCAGTCCGTTCCCTCGCTCCGAGGAACAAAAAAATACAATTTTTATGCTCGACGGAGCTGGCGGCCGTGTTTTGTTTTGAAACTTACCAACCTTATATCTTGTTATAGGCTCGAGCTGTTTGTTGGCACTTATGCTGAATGACCGGTGTGTTGGGCCGGTTTTGGTATACCCCAAGCACCGTAATTTAAAGGTAATAATTTCGCGACATGACCATATTGTGACATCGTAACAAGAAGGTCAGGCAAAGTACACGACTAGATATTGGCTGAAGTCACTGTACTAAAAAGCATCCATTCGGAGCCGGGTCACCCGGAGTAACAGAAAGTCGCGTCAGTTGGACGGGGTGAGCACGCTCCGGACCAAAAGCGGACAGGTTCTGAGTGGTCAACATATGGGCCGCCAACATCGAGCGTTTTTACACGACACCCCTAGCTCTATCAGGAAGACTCAAGTGTGACCTTGTGGATAACTCTCTGATCACTGATCACTCTGATCACTGTATAATTACAGCTGTAGCAATCTTCCTTCGTCTCCAAAAAGGTCGTCTCAAGATGTCGCGCCTTTTGATATACCATAGTGGGCGGAACGTCAAGCCAAGGGCTATCATAGTAGTTGTGACAGCAATTCATCTCCATGTCGGTATCAGTGGTTGAGCAATGTTTATGCATTCCTCAGCGGGCATTACACTAACGCCTAATGTACTAACTTGGTTAGGACGGTAACAAAGCCCCAACCCATTTGCATAGTCAGTTTTAGAAAGTTGGAAGTCAGCTGCCCATCGTGGATCTGTGCTGGAAACCGGTGACCAGGTAGATGAAGCGACTTTTAGTTGCCTGTTCTAGTGTTTTTGCGAGCGTGCCAATTGCATTCATTCATGTGTGTTATCACCGCGGATTTCGGATAAACTGCACAAACCTGTGCTGGCAAATGATACATGATATATACCATCCGCCATTGGCCCGACCAAAGCGTTCAGTTTGAAGCTCTTGGCCATGGCCTGTCCTGCTCGTCGCTCAGTGGGATTTTACATCGGGCTTCGGGCGTTCCGCTCACATCACCCTGGCGCGAACATGTTCACCTGTTCAGACGTAAAAATTCGAATGAGTCTAGCTTGCGCTGGTGGAGTAGTGTGCTTCGCATGTCAGATGTGCGGATATCAAACCCTGGCACGGGCATTTGATCTGCACTTCTGATGAGCTCTACTAAGAGCGAAACTCGAATTCAGTGCTTCCTCCCTTCTTTGGTGTGGACTCACCGGAGTGATTGCACCAGGACAGGAAGACGGTTGTTCAAACGAGAGTCGTGTATGTATTCTACAAAAGCCCGCAACAACCAACACATTTAATTTGTGCCAAATTTACCCGATACCCGTTTTCCAGACAGTTTCCCTACCTCCCGAACGTATTGACTGCTTTCTGTGCCGTTACCTCTGCATACGGCCCATTTACACTCTGACTGCCCGTGTCCGTACGTTTATATATCATATCGTACTTACTCGTTATTGCTTCCAGAAAGCCCTGCTGCCTCACTCTCCCTTTTTCCGCTCCTACCGATTGCGCTATTATTGATTGTACGTTCTGCATAATTCATGATGTTTATTAACCCATTTGTCCTTAGAACCACTCCTCAATACAGCATCTACTGCCCAGTGAATACGAACTGCGTGTAGTCCGATGGCTCCAATAGTTTTGTAAGGTGCTTGACTACCCGGATCTTACATACTTGTTGGCTAACCTGGTTCATTTTCCTTCTTTCTTTCGTAAGTAGCATTTGATAGGTTGTCGACCTTACTCCTGGTGCCTCATTATTTCCATTACAGCGTGCAGCACTGACAAATGCATTTGGTTCGGCTAGGCGACAGCGAATTTTGAAGGAACGTGAACGCCATGCCGATCATCGTGTGGCCGTTTCCGATGCAACCGTCATCACAAAAGCTATGCATGGTCAGAAGCGACTGAAGCAGGAAGCTTCTGAGGCGGAGAACCTCGAATCAGGTTGGTGTTTTTGACCAATTGGACATTAGGCAGTGGTACACCCACTCAGCTTGGTGGGAGACGAGCACCAACACAATAGCAATGTGGCTTGGGCAATAGCGACTCATCTTAGACAAAGAAATGTACCTGCATGAGGAGATATGCCTTATGGCAAGTTCAGCACGCCAGCGAGGATGTGCACTTTTTAGCACAGTTGGAGTCTTGAATGCAGAAGACATATGGTAGACGCTTCAGAAGTAATTAGCGGATGATTGCCTTGGGCTTCAACAACTCGAATGGCATGTATTTCACATGGTCTCTACGGGAAAAAAGACTGGAATTGTTGAGTCTCGTAAAGGTTAGAGAGGTCCAGGAAGCTACAATGTCATTCCTCTAGTGGATAACTACATTTTAGTCGGTTCATTAATTTCACCAGTCGTTGCGAGAATTTGTCTTCGTTCACGCGGCTAGTTCTTGATGAGGTTGTTGTTCATACGGACTATGGTGTCCGATGTCTGGAACGCCGCGTTCATGATAAGTATCAGCAACCTGTCCTTGTTGCCCAATTTTTTTGGCAGTGCAAAGGTCTATTTGATTGAGACAGACCCTATTAATTCTTTCTCTGCTTCAGTTTTAAAAGTTTATTTAGGAACTCAAGATCAGTGTTTGATAGAGCATTTATGTGCTGGAGCAACGAGCAACGTAGTTTGCAGCCAGTGTGTTGAAAGTATCAACTGGTTGACTGCACACGGCCAGATCTTCCATACGTAGCCTATGGATGCTGTTTTTTGATCGTTGTCTGCGTTTCTGAGGAATGAACGGCCGTTCGATCGGTGCGCGTATTTTGGTTATGATTCCACACATCTATTGTGTTTATGCGAGTCGCAAACAGTCAAATGTTCCTACCTACTCATTCCAAATATTCATTCGGCTCATTCTCCAAACCGTTCCCACTGAACTTTTCCCCAGCTGTTCTGTGCAGGCTTTTGAACTACGTTATTTTTGCTGCTTGAGCAGTCCGCACACGCCTAAGGAAAGTCTCCCGTGGACACGTGCCCAACTTTTTCACAGGACCTTTCTGTTGTGTAATCAGTTACGCAGTACTTTTGTGACATTCTGCATTCTCTTTCGCCTGTGTGTTTTGTCAGGTCTATCCGTGTGAATCTCGGCCTTGATACAACTGAAGTTATTTATAAGTGGATGACGCGGCCTCTCACAACCCAGGCCCCCTTCACACATATCGACATACAGGCCTATTACAACTTGAAACGTAACTGACTTTTCCGGACCGTCTAAACGATATCTCAGGCTCTAGTTCACTGCATCCCGAAGTTTCAAACCTTTGTCTTTGACCCTTAGGCTGCCCTCTGCTGCCACACGACAAAGTTTCTTGAAGCCGCGAAAGTACAACCGGGTTTTCATAATTTGGAAGGTGCTGTGAGAACCACACTATTGGTGAAGGTGTCTTCCCTCTACTGAAGGCTGCTCGGCACTCGGATTGCCGGAAACCGTAACGGCTTCTGGCAACCAAAGGTGCCCTATCTGAATTCTTGTGTCTTATAAAGACAATGCACACAAGCGTCCATGGTTCAATGTGAGTCTACAAAAAACTTTTCTCTCAGGTAGCCACATGCAGTGTTGCGAGACAGGACTACCTTCTTATGTCACCGAAGTGCTTCGTGGAGCTTTCCAAACTGCTTTTAGCCTTTCAGCGGTCAGCCACTTAGCTAACAGATGCTGACAGTAGTGCGCTAGGCTCTTCAAAAATTCAGACCTTTTTAAGCCCCAGTAATTCGACATCGCTTCTTGTTCTTCACTTGTGAGGCTTTGCTACAAGACTCGAAACACACCGTGTTTTCAGATGGCTGGCTCGACCCTAGCACTCTTTTGGTGTCTGTGGCCATACAACCTGATTAAAACACGAGGGATAAGATATTGCCAAGTTGCCTAGCTCTAGGTAGGAACAACTGACGGTTTAGTTTTACTGGAAGTACGAACTTTTCTAATGGAAGCTGAAGCCCTTAGCCGTCTCGAGGTGGGTACCCGATGTTGTAGGCATCTACCTTGGTAATTACCTAAGTCCCGGCGAACTGGAGAAAAATGAGTAGGGAACGTTAGAATTGCTTGTAGCAAATTCCGACACCTGTGATGCTGGCGAACACAAGTTTGCAGGTCAAAATCAGAAGCGTGGTCGACAATCAATTGACAAATGCTTTGGGTAAGATTGTGTTCTGGGATCGTAAAAACCTCCACATTTTGCATGTGACTACTGAACGCATTATCTTATCCGGACACGTCACCTTTGGAAGAACGTGCTCACTACTTGGCCATCCTAGAAAGGATTTAGTACGTGAAACCAAGTTATCCTGTAAGTGCTGTTCGATTTATGTTTCCGAAGTCCAGGATGTTCTTTATTTCTTGCAACTACTTTACGTTTACAGGTGTTTCTTTACAGCATCAGGATAGTATTTAATCTCTCTCTCTGCTCGTCTAGGAACAGCTGATGAGCGGACGCGCCTGTTACCACCATTTAACGCCGACGCATCGTATCCCCAAGATGTTTATCCGTTTGAAAAGCTCATACCCTCCCGCATTTTGGAAGCGCTTGCTGCAGAGTCAGAAACGCTTGCCACAGCACCCGTGTCGTCCTACCACACTTGGTCCCGACAAGGAACATACCCGAAATGTGTACTTGATCGACTTCTTCAGCTGTCCTCGCTGAGTAATTCAAACAAACCGGAGAAAGCTTCTGAAAATCGAATGAAGATTGCCCAGTGTCTTGCCTATCTCAGCCATATGCTTGCACTTTTCCGACTACCTGGTTACGATATCCAGCGAAAACAACCTTTGCCTGACACACCACCCTCAGTGACTAAGCATTTGCTGGACGAATTCACGGCCTTAGTGAACCGTGGCGAATCTGGTCGTCTAAAAATTCGGTAGGTTACTGTGCGATTGTGTGCAAGAGTTCTACTCATTTAGACTTCGAGACAGATTTTCAAGTAGGTGTCACTTGCTTTTTGAGCTAGTACGCATGCAGGAGTTCTTGGGGCATTGTTAGACCACTCTTTGTCTCCTTGTCCACATTCTAATTGCAACTTTTTTAGTCTCCTAAATCACAACTCATCAGTGTTCGTAACATTCGTCTGTCAACAATTCAGCCATTTACTACGAATGAACCGCGCTCTGTGCTTATCGGCGTCTTTCCTAGAACCATTTTTCTCCATCCGGTTTCATATGTACTCGTCTGTATCAGAGGAAGCAGGAGCCACTGTGATCTCATAGATGGCTACACGCTTCACTGAAGGTGTCACTGAATTTCTATGCGGATCCCCTGGGCTAGAATTTGAGGAAACCTAGAACTCTTATCAACCGCTAGTAGTTGAAATAGATACGTTCTTCGACCATCAGTTGGTGGTGAGGCTGCCGTCCACCTGTTCCGTTCACATGGAAGTCTTAGAATTTTACCTTTGTGCTTCTGGAATTTGGCCTATCCGTTTGCAATCAGACTCTGGATCTGACTGATCGGACCAATCATAGTTGGCTTTTCCTGTCAAGAAATTGATCTACTGTGGCAGTGACTGGTTTGTGCGTGATGTTCCAGTTTGTTTAAGCTCAATTTGACCAATGGGTCCTTATTGGGTATCACAGCATGCTCTCTATCGATCACCGTCGTCCATCTTCGTATGTCTCAGGCCTAGGGATTTTACGACCTATATGCTAGTCTGAACTGGCATCAGCCAAGCAGTTTTTAGTAGTACTCATTGTAGGGATTGTTTTTTCTGACGATAATCTGTTTCGCCCATAGTTTTTCTGAACAAGGACAGTCGTTCTTTACACGTGCAAATTTACGCCTGTTTATAACATCCCACCTTTTTATTCAGCACATTAGAAGGATAGCCCAGCTACAATCTTGAAGTATTCACTCGCATGGAAAGCCACCGACGTCGGTCCATTTTAGCTGTTCAATTCCCATCCAAACATCTCCTACCTGTTGTTACGCAATTTCTCTTACTTTCCAGCACTACTTCGCCACTTCTGAGGGATCGGTTGATATACCACATGCTCGCCCTAATACTCCACTGTGACAACTTCAAGACCGTCATCGATGACCTTACAATTGACTTCCAAATGAGCTCTGACGTGTAAGACTATTGATTTTTGTAAATGCATTCCAGTACTCAAGAGGTTTGTGTGAAGCTCCTCCTCAAATCAGTCACCATCAAGCCAGCTGGAATGTCGGGGATTCATAGTCTGATGCGTAGCTTTGTTCGGATAATTGCTGCTCCTGGACTCACGGTTGGAGTAGTGTTCCCACCACTAGCATACGCACCTGATTACTTGTAAAACACCCATATATTAATGCTTGCCTATTAAGATGGGGCCGTGGCATGCAAATCAAGCTATCGTGTTGTATGGGACAGGTTTAGCAGCTGTTGCCTGCTGTTTCGACATGGCGGAACGCTCTGTGTGCTCGGGTGGTTTAAATACGTAACCTATATACTACTGATAATCCGGCCAGTAACAAGTGATAAATACATCGCAACCACGGAAGTCTGAATCTTCCTGACCTATCTACCTCAGTTCGGGCAGTCTCCTCTGTGTGCACACTGACAATCAAAGTCTGTACTACTGGTGTTCTCGGTGTGGGTCGTATATCTTATCGTCTTTTAGTATCATTGAATGAAGAAACGCCTCCTCAAGCGAACAGGTGATTTCAGTATTGGATACCTCTGCGGGAAATGTCCTGTCGACAGTGGTCCTTGCCATTGATCTATTTCTATCAGTAGACCGTCATCGTAAACGGCCGATGCAACAAGAAGGCAACAACCTATTTCCCAGAACTTCTTGGTGTGAGTTAATTAGTTTTAACCCGCACTATTCGCCAAAAAATACAGACAAACCCCTCAGTTATGGCTGCTGAAACTTAATCACATGAATCAACGTACACTTAGAAGGTTTATCGTAGTGAGTCCTTTATACTTTCGTTTCAAGTCAGCTAGCAGTACTTTTAAGCAGGTTATAGGCGCAGCTGAATATGCAGTGTGATCGAGGGAGTAAACAGACACGAAAGACACATGTGCACGGTGCATGTTGCTACGTCATGCACGCTGATTGGTATTATTCCAAGTCGGGTACACCCGACTTGGAACGGTGGGTAAACTTGGTGAATGAGTAATCCACGAAATGTTTCTGTTCACATTTTTGACAGCACGGTGACAGCAAGTGGTGGACGCGCAATTTCACAGCAATGTGGACTGGAATGATCGGATGAAACTTATATTGAGCTCGGTTTATATATCTTGTTGTAATTAGCGTCAACAGAGCCCTTCACCCGGGAGGTCAGACAAAGTATATAGGAAGAATTTGTTTGAAATCTTGCTTAAACCTGCAATTCAACTCCATGTGCATACCAGTGTTCCAGCGGTCTGTGTGCAGTTTTTGGCAAATGGTGTGGGTTAGCGCAGGGCAATTACTGTTGAAGCCGGAAAACGGAATGTGGAAAGGCATGATAACCTTACTTTCATCAAATAGGACTGATCGGCGGGAGTTTCGCTTTTGACACAATCCTGGCCAGGCCACTAGGGTAGTTTGCAGGGTTGGTCGAGTTTTAGGACAGACAAAGAACCAATCAACAAGAGTTGTTTCTACTAGCGCGCTGAATCAGTGCTAGGTGTCGTCGGAAGGTTTTTTGATAGTTGATGTGAGTGTGTCATTGTCACTGCCGATGGTTTGAGGATTTGGTTCTTCAGGTTCCGAACACTGTTGCTGAAGTGTATTAGGTGTCGTTTGCCAATTCTCGTTACTTTGTATGCGTGTGTGTGTGGACGCGAGAGAGTGTATGCAATGATCATTGGGTTTTGGGAAATTACACGAAATTTGTTCGGTTTTGGCCTTGCACTTTAGATCTAGGTCAATTGTGTTGGCAGTTCCTCTTGACTGACATCCACATGTAGTCACGTATCATCTCGGCTGATGGAAAGCCAATTGTCACACGTCCATACACTCTGCGAGATGGCTCAGGTGGTTAGAGCGCGAATTTACTGACTAGAAGGTCCGTAGTTCGAACCCGACCTCTGCCTCTCGACTTCCCCTGTCTAGGCCTGGGCAACCTGGCAGTATCCCAGCCCTCGTGCTTCCTTCTGGTGGCATGACAGCTAGGCACCGAAAGTGTGTTACAGCTGAACGATTATTGTTATTATACGCCCTGTGTCCTCTATTCTATTTATGTCGAGATATTCAGTGGTTCCTATTGCCTCGGTAGTCCTTCTTTGTATTGTGAATAGTAGATTCCGCTTGAGAACGTATACATTTTCTAAATTACTTTTATGTTGCCGAGACATGAAGTCATAAGGAGGTCAGGGGTCATCAGGGTGAATTCTGTCAGATGTAAGACGGCTGAATGGCGACAACTCTTCTAGCAAGCCGTTAAACTGGTTGTAGAAATAATATATGATTGAATCGGGCCTGCAGTTAAGCGGTAAAAGGGCAGCATTTCCTGATATGGGTCTCCTGAGCAGCGTAAATAGAAAACTGACCCCTGGTAGTGTTGCCACACGACTGTTTATTCACCAGAGGTGGCTCATTTGCAGCCAACCCACTCCCCAGTCACAAACTGGGTACACGCCCAATGGCATAGAGCTTTATTCCATCCTGTACTCCTGTATCCGGGTCGTGTATTTGCTATGGAGTATTCTGTGAACTATGTACGTATGTACGCTGTACATACAATACGATCTCCACTAGCATATATATGTATATATGATGAGGTCACTGCATTCAGTGAATCAGGTTTCATGAAAGTGAACCTTTGCCAGAGATACTGTTAGACGTGCGAGGTTCCCAGTGCTATCCAAATCAAGGTTCAACACACTAGTCCATCATCGCAGCCGTTGGTGCTTGCGCAGCTACCATGTCACAGCCCCACAATTCCCATTCGTCGATTTAACTTGATGAGTACTCTTCATCTAATGTTCTCTTATTTCCAGATTAAGGCGGTATTTCGTCTACATGGGTTGCCATGTCAACAAAGAGGACATGAAGTTGGGAACAGACGTTACAACGCGACAACGGGCTTCACTAAAGACGCCTGTAAAATTCCCTGTTCCTTCCCTAAACAAAATCCGCAAACAAACTATTTTGGGTTAATTTGCTCAATAAAATTGTTACAGCCTGACGGTAATGGACTTTGTTACTACAAGTTATTCTTTGCGCTTTGCAAGATTAGTTGCTTGTGCCGACCTCAAGGACATACCACAGCACGAGGTTTGTAAATAAATAAAGCGTGTTTTTTTATTGCACCAGCTCCTCTTGATGAGATCAACTAGTGTCCATAGTCCGTGAACAACATGTATCAGTTTTAAATTGCCGCAGCGGTACAGGAAGCCATTGATGTGTGTGTTCTAAGCACCAAGAGACACGCATATAATCTATATTTGCAACGGAACCCATTTTGAAAGGCTATCATTTTCCCGTCGCGCGATACATGGGTGTCTTGTTGTCTATCGTGTTAGCTTTTATGATTCTCTAATGCATGACACAGATTGTTAGAAAGTATAGTTCGGTTTAACAGTAGGTTTTCGTAACATAATATAAAAAACAAGAGAAAAGCCATGTTTAATAAGAATGAAATGCCAGTCAAGCAGTCATCAGACAAATGTGTTTTCTGCGTATGCATCCGAAAGTTTGGGCTTCCAACCGCTACCGGAATGTGCTTTTGATTTTGTTCCGTTTGTCCCGTCTGTCGGTTCTTCTAACTCGTAGTGTTCGTATGATCCATTGTCTGGTTCCGTGGGACTTAGGCCGTATTCAGCGGGCCGGAACGTTGGATAAGGGAACTGAGAGGTCACCACGCTGAGTGGACTGTAGAACGATGCAGATGGGCCTCGAATAGCTGCTGTAGGTATTCTGGTCTCTGGGTTGACGGATAAACACTGGGGTCTGTGGTATGCGTACGGAGCGAACTGGGCGTGATCCGGCCTATGCTGTCCATTGTAATACATTTCGCTGAGTGTTGTGTTGAGTTTCGAGGGGTGGCATGTTGGATTTTCTGGATTCATTGTTGGGTATGCACATAATGCAGTGTAGCCGACTGTAAAATAAAATGGAAAAGAATATTATATATATATTTAATTGGATGTACAGGGACGAACATTATCGGGGTCAGGAAAAATGTTCGCCTGAGTGTGGTAAAGTACTGTGCTGTTATAATGTGGAGAAGGACCGGAGCATTTTATTCACTTGCTGGAGTATTCGATCTCCAGATATTCCATCTTTATGAAGCTTGTGCATAACGTGGTTGATGTGAACTGTTTGTGAAGAGGATTAAATTATGATAAAATGGAATGTCTTCCTCCGGTCAGTTGAAGAGTGATCGCCCCATAGAAGCAAACCCAATTTTCCGGTCCCGAGTTGTTTCCCGTTGCGAGAGATGAGATACTTCGCAAGTGCTGTACTTCAGAAAAGTAAAAATCCTGTTCATCCAAGAAGTCAAGTAACTTCTTTATCTGAGTGAGCTCCCAGTGGTGACTCATGAGCAGGGTCTTTTAGGCACAGGTATATGTCAAAACCCTTCCTATGCAGCTGTCGATCTCACTTATCAACTCTGTTTCAGCCGTGCACGCAATGCGTTGATTCGCGTCGCTCGCCTATTGGCTGTCTTCAAATCCTTCCATCACACGCAACTCTTTTTCTGTTTGGGGGTGTCACCATATTTCAAATCTGCCTTCGAAACGTAAGCTATCTGTATCGAAAGTGCTACACAAGTGTATTTTTGAAGACCAGCAGGTCACTTTGGCGCAGATTGGCAGGATAATGGTAATGAGAATCACTTTTGGTTCATGCGGTTTCACTGTTTCAACTTTTCACCAGAGGTATTCCCGGCCTATGTGTCCGCAACAATGCAAAGCATCAACGCCGTGAGTCATGCCCGTTCTCTACTGACACTCGCAGGTCATTCTATTAGGCTTCTCTTGACAAAGTGGACACAAATGCTTGCTTGCACGTGGCACATGTTTTGACGCCTATTCCATAACACTGCCATGCTATGCGAAACGAATTAAGTCAAATTATATCTCTGAGTCACAGTGAGTCAGTATTCTTTTGAAATGCCCTGTGTTATCCACCCCAGTTTGCCGACAGCGGATGAACAACTGTTGAAGTCCATCAAGAGAAGTCTAGCCGTGGGCAGACGTTGCCACAGTCTGGCAATTACCATTGCGTCAGCAACGAAATAACATGTATACATGCAGATAACAGCCCCCCTTCAATGAAAGAAAGGGGCAATTTAATAATTGTATGTGCTGGACATCTGCACTTTCTCACGTTGTCTGACTTCGTCTTGTGACAGCTTATTGCGTTGTTTATTTATTTTGTCGTATCGGTTAACCCTGAAACTCTTTTCGTAAGCTATGCCCCTCAGCCAGCCGTTCGTCTATTTTCCAATGAATAATAGTAAAATCTACCATTGTAGAACGACAGCCTGGTCAGTTTGACCACGCACCATTGTTTCAATAGACACGACCATTGTTTGATGCTTCCTGTAGAAGGAGTTTGGGCTGATCCGCGCTACGTCAGAGAACTTTGCCATCATCACGTAGGTCGAAAGATGCAGTTACCTGCAAATATATTACGATAACAATTCATCATTGGTAACTGAGACAATCTCATGCTACCCATTCCAATACCACGTGATCATCGATTCAGCACAACCAAACTGTAAAATAAGGCCGACAGAATATCTTTAGCATTGGAATGCGTGCCAGAAGCAACAGCCTCTGCTTAAACGACATGATCAACATATGTTAGCTAGTCGCCTCGTGTTTAATCATGTTCTGTCCGATGGCGTCGTGTGGACTTTGGTTCCTGTTCAACTCAAGCCAACTTGGTGTGCAAATGAGTGTAATTTCGCGAATTTCGTAGAATTTGGCTTAAAGCAGAACATAAACTTGACTAAAACTCGGGGACTGCGCCCATGTGACCAGCTCTAAGAAGGCCGAAACCGGAATTTTGAGACAGATAGCCCTATCTTCCTGCAACTTCTGAATTCACTTGAGCAAATCTACCGTGTTTTTCACCACTTTTATAGAGGAACTTATTCCACACTGACTGTCGCGTTTACCAGGTCGACTGAATGACAGGCTGAAAGCATTTTGTTTTCAGTCTTCGAAAGTGGGAACTTGGGGTGATGGTCATCACCCATGCTCATGTAATTAACCTCTTCTATTTTGAGGTATAATTTGTTTTGGACCGTTCACTGTCTGAGTGTTCCGATGCTAGGTTCTCTGTGAATTGCTATCAACTTCTCGTACTGTTGGAATTTAAAAGTGACATGGCACTAATCTCTGGTTCACACAAGCTGCGATCTATCTTGTACGTTATTCACAACAATAGCTTGGTGTGTTCAAGCTGTGAGCTTTATGGTTTATCTGCATCTCTGTGTACCAATGCATGTTGGGTGCACCGAATCCCGCTGTATTTGAAGGTAAAATCTTTAGGACCCTGACTGTTGCTGTATTCGGAACAGGGCTGGTGAAAACCGGACTGGTGGTGCTCAGATTGGCCTTGGGGCTTTTGCTCACAGTTCTCGAGCCAGTACCAGGAAATAGGCTGTGTTGTTTAGGCTACGTTATTTCAACAGCCGGAAGACGACTGCTTAAGAATGCCTAGACACTGACCTATCGGCGAAGCAATAACCGGCAAAAAGTTGCATTGCTGACTGTTCGATTGGTGACTGGGGATTCAAAAATGATACACACTGATGGCTACGGCCATGTTACGAGGTGGTATTTCTTTGCCATGTCTGTAACACGTCACTGTTCGCTCCATTTTAGCACAGACAGATTTCCGATTACCTATTGGCGACAGTGTTTATACTGATTTACTTCAAGCTATTGTCTTCAATCTGTAGGGTTGGGATCGCGTTTGCTAATTTGAAACACCTATGGTGGCAAAGCGTCATATCCATGAGTATCCAGAAGTGCGTGTATCAGGCTACGATACGAGCTGTTTTGTTGTACGGCTATGAGGCGCAGCTAGGACATCTTCAGGTCTTCGACAACCGTTGTTCCAGAACCATAACTCGTGCACGCTTGAGTCGGCGAATTCGCAACGAGACCATTAGAAAGCAAGTGTTCTGAGCAATAAAATATCAAGCAAAAAAATTGCTGTAGTTAGGCCGTGTGTTGCGCCTGCTGAATCAGCGTTTGCCGACAAGTGTTGCACTCCGTTCCCAGTTCACAGTGGTGCAAGCAAAGAGGTGGCCAACCATGGACCTGCAAGAGGGGTATGAAGGAGATTACGAAAAGCCGGCGTATGTCGGTGCGATTCGACTTCTAGGATGGGGTACGCGTGATCTCCAATATGTGTGGATGGAGGCGCTGAAAGATATGGCTACTGATCAGCGTCGACGGTGATTTATCTGTCAGTTTCTATCCAGATTGTATGAATGACTGTCTGGGTGTGTAGGCACCTCGGAATTATTATGGTATACCAGCAATAACCGCTTCCCAATCCACTTCACAAAGCTTTAAAGTAAGTCTCGTACGATAGCCAAGCGTGTGTGCTGAACATGGGTGTTGTCCTTTCGGTGATTGTAATGATGACTGGCCTGATGTAGAGTCACGTTTCATGATTATTCCAAACAGCTTGGGTCGCTACGCTTGTGCCTAACGGTTGCACCGATATATTTACTTCAAAAAGTTTTGGTGAACTCAGGGGACGATGTCGTTTCGTCGAAATTCATGTTCATTCACATGTCATCGTACCGAGAAAGGAGAACAGTCTCAAGCTCATTATAGATCCTTCTCTACTCGAGTACGAAATACTCCTCGCTTCAAATTCGTACCTAGAAGTCACATCTCCAGCTCAGTGGACATTTGGACTGGGAACACCCTAAAATTGCTTACCAAGTCCTGGGGTTGTATAAATTTCCCCAGGTTCCACCCATGTCCAGGCAGCAAGTGTTGCACCAGTTATCTCCCACCGATTTTGACACGAAGCTACTGCCCTATCCGTATTCGAGGAAACCCGCCTTATTCCGATAGACCGTAGAAAATACTCGGCCAAAATGGGGGCACAGAGTGAAAAGTACAATATCGCTCCTCTGGAGGACTCGAAATCAGGAATTGTGTTGCTTATTCAATACTGGCTACGCACATGTGGATTGAGAGACAAGCTTCCAAGTTCCTCACTCTGTAGGCCACGAGGTGATATCATCCGTTGTGGATCCCGTGATGTTGAGGATGGTCCGGCTGTAGACTGTGAGTAGTGCGGACCGAGAGCCGTTGCATGAATCAGATCCACTTTTGACTCTGCACTACTCTGACGTGCCTTCATTCAGTAGATCTAATCCAGTAGTTTGGCACTGCAGCATTCATAATGAGGTGGCCCGGATGTATAATCTTGTTTTTCCGAGGAGTTATTATTGTTGCTTGTACACTTTTGGATGAATACGTTATACATGCAAATATTCACGCGTGTTCGATTTACGCTGATGACCCGACTTCTAGCAAAATGACTGAATAGTAAGCTATTCGTGCTCTTGACACATTGGCACTGGTAACTTGAAGATGCGTGAGTCCACCACCTGGTAACGGTCGATTAACACGTGTGAAGAGGTGCACATAAGAAGGACGTGAGTAGTGGACAATATTGATGAAAGATAATCTGTGCCGCTCACATGAATATGCACATCGTTTTCTATCAGACTACATTTTTCCTAAAATCAGGGTCCGCCTGTAGTCAAAATTTGATCTGCCCTCCACACAAGTTAGTCCTGTCGTGTTGGAATGACGGTTTTCAACATACGAAGACAGTCAACTGTGGTTAGTGTGGCGTTGCTGGTGATTTTGCTGTCTTTTCTTATCCTAATTGTCTGAATGATTATCCGGAGGTCTGAGCACTTCGGATTGATCGTGGTAGGCTGTCACTTAGTCTCTTCCTCATCTAGTTTTACTCTATTCTTAAAAACAAATTCCAATTGTGCGGTGGCAAAGGATTGGGGTTGAAAACTGGTGCGCTTTTGATGATGATGACTCTTCACTCTCTAGTATCCCCTACACCCATCCCTTCTATCGGTGACTGAGACTTTGCGAGTTAGCATTGACGTAATTTAGTACAAGCTTTACAAATGACCGATTACAAATAATAAGGGTTTAGCATTTATTACTCTTACCAGATTATCACTTCAAACAGTGGATATTCTCGTATATCTTAAGGATGTTAGGTGTGTCCTCCAAATTTCGGCTGTATTCACTGGATAAGTGCACATTTTTTGACAGGTAGCTACTTTAGATTACTGTGGGTGAACCAACTGGAAACACATTATAGAAATATGGTGCAAACATTTGAACTTTTTTCAAGACTCCATTATGTTAGATTTTCAAGTGCACTTGTAGAAAAAGGCGAAGGGTTTTGTTCACAAAAGTTAGCCCGTATGAGACTGTCCCCAAAGTGGGATAAGGATGATAAAAGGTTCAAGTGTGCACAGTACAATTTATGGCTACCGTTTAGAAGCATCTGGCGACAGTTTACCTGTGAATCGACTGTCACGGTGTGTGCAATAATCAAGAGGAACGACTACCAACGGGAACGTATTTTGTTATGTAAAATTTAGGAAAAAGTCAGTTCATGCTGCGGCACAGCAAGCTGTGTGTGAGGTAGGTAGACCGATTCGTAATGTAATCAATGAGTGTTTTTGACATTTGCATGTCAAGCAGAACAAAGGAAACCAGTTCTAGCACCGGATTCAATTATGTGTGACACAGTAGCGAATGATTACACAAGAAAATTATTGAACTGGTAACTGTTCTAAATTCCTGACCGGGGACAACTACTATTACAATATGACAGATAGCTGGCCTTTGCCTCAGTGGTTTGGGTGGTAACTACTTTCGGAGAAACCGCTTAAGAGAAGAAAGCAAAAAATTACTGTAAACACTCTTCATACTACAAATCCGATATGGTGGCAAATGGGACGCATGGCATCAGATGGCATTCCCAAACAATTACCAAATCAGCCTTCGAATAATTGTCTGCGAGGCCGATGAAGACCGAGATCATGATAAAGAGACAGAATTCAGGTGAGTTGAAGAGAAACTAACCCTGCTTTATACATATGATAGAAAAATCTGCTGCTAGATGGAGATACCATACCTCTAGGCGTGATGCGTTTCAAGACTCAGTGTGTCTCGATACTAGAACATACAATCTCCATTAGTAAACGACTGGCAACGAAAATATCAACACCAGCATCAGTAAACTTATGCAGGTGCTCAGTGGACACACCCCAAGGAATTACGAAGATGCTCGTAACATAAGCCAAAGTTTTGCATGATCACATTAAACAAATCAAGTGCATTATAAACAGTGAGTTAAAATCTCATCACCTAAAGTTATTCACACTGGATTTCATGCGAAGGGTCATCGACAGGCTAATCTTGGATGAGCGAGGGTTTTTGGTCAAAGTTCCCATTAAGGAGGTTGACCGCATTGGCGATCGATCACAAGAAGACGCGTTTGTTTCTGTAGTCTGTCAGTCTAATTCGAACAGTGTGAGCTCGCAAAAACGGCTTTACACCAATAAGTATTCTTTTACTTTGCAAACATTGTGAGCTGGTTTTCTGACAGGTTTCCTCATCAGCGCAATTGTGGGGTAATAGCTTGTTAAAAGGTAAGTTGAATCTTCAGATCAAGTAAGCATATGTTCTTTTGAACAGTTGTTGCCAGCAAAGCGCCTTTTCTATGAAAAAATCTATGAAAAACATCCAGTGTGGTCACACGCATATTGCAATTCGAACGACCACCAGTATGATCACAAAAGCCGCCAGACGGATTCCAGCGAACAAAGGGGCCTAACAATATTTCATTACGGTTTGTTCGTGCCATTCTTCGAGTGTAGCCGCCGAGATGGGCGCTATTCGACATCTCGGACGGCTGATGCACAAACTCAATCCCCGAGAGACTAATTGCCAAGCTCAAGAACGACCCATACGACATTTTCTGCCCCCAAAGACGGAAGATTTTCTCGGTGAATTAGGAATCGACCAAATTTGAGCAAAAAGCTAAACGTGTTGGGGTATGATCGAAAGCAGCATTTTTTCGTTCTATACGGACACGGTATAAAATATAATTCCCTTCGTTTTAGTTCCATGTGAATACATAAGCGAGCAAGTAGTTACAAGTATTTAAACAAGCATGCAAGAAAAATAAGCACCGACCACTGATTTAGCGCAGAGTAAGAAATTAGGTATTTTAAGAAAATAGTAAGAGGATAACGGCATAAGCGTAACACACTACTCATAAGGCTGCTGAAAATTCTTCGACAGCTCACAACCTGTTTCGCACTTCTGTGGGCTCGTCAGGTAGGCGAAATCCACGAGTTTCCATCGAATTTATGTTCTTCTTGGACCCGAATTGGACAGGATTCCACAACTACTCTCATTGGCACACGTATTTGGTTTTGGCAAAAGACCGAATACCATCCGAATCTCTCATCTAAGGTGGTCCACAGCAACTGAACGTCTTGTACCCCATGCATATTAACTTGTGACTGGGACAGCGGTGAATACTGATCAGCCTATTTTGGTCGCGCAATAGCTGGGGTGAAACACAGAATCCGACTACCGTAAGTGACTACGCCTGCTGTGGATGGGTTACCCAAACTTCTTTGGGGAGAACCAGTACCCAATAAATTGCCATTTTTCCATAACGATATCTAAGCAAACGAGAAGAAACCCGAAACTCGAGAGCAAACCAACAGTGTGAATGAAGGAATCTCACCTTGACGAGTTTCTATAGCTGTCAAGTGCCGTCAGTAAGAGACTGGACTTTACCGTGGTGTGGCGGTTTGTGTATCCCGGTGACCCGTTGAGCCATACTGGGGGAAGTCCGCGCTGCAACCACAAAGTCTCTCATACCAGGTTTGTCAATGGTTAGAGGTCTGACAAACACAGTCTCCTGATCCTCCAGGTTTGGGGTTGGAACATGTGCGGCGACGTGTTCCGTAAAAATGGTAATGTACTTGCATTTCCAGCCCAACACCGATGCTTTGCGGTCAGGCTTTTGGGCCAAAGGCTTTGGTTGAAGACCCTAACCTTCCTCCTGTCTAGGTGTGGGCGCCCTGACAGTATCACAGCCCTCGTACAACCATGACATTTACAGCTAACAATACTCTCATGCCACATCGGCCGTCGCGTGGTGCCATCAGCCGGGTCGCCTTACTCGCTGCATACAGCAGGGCGGGTAAGCGAAAACATGCTACTGCTGACGCC
>SJOL01004690.1:203041-250176 GCA_004794785.1 Opisthorchis felineus | reverse complement strand
GATAATTGCCACATCTGTTCGCTGAGCCTGGCACTTCTTTAGCAGTTGTTTTGCTAAACAACCCGAGTTGCAAACAATACGTCACACCGAGCCTATCCACATGCCTTGCTATCTCATGATAACGTATTTTGTTTTCAGTCAGGCCGTTTGATGCTGTTGTAAGGTCCGGAATGACGCACACTATGGCCAACTAGCAAGGTTTCTGACACAAAAGCAACGGAATTGACCTAATAGACTTCACGAAAACAGGACTGGCCTCGGCTCGATTACGAGCACTGATAAGTGGTGCTTCGCAATCACAAGAACTTGGACAAAAATTTGTATCTGCCGTCAGCCCTATGTTCCCAGTGCAACGCAGTCTTCGTAGTCCCCTGATCAGTTGCAGTTATCACGTGTCGGCTGCTGTGCAAATTCGGCAAACAGTCGGACGGGCGTGCTAACGGAGATCCAGTCAAGCAGGGTTTTGTTACGAAAATTGGTTTGCTGTACCCGGTCCTTCGCAAGTGGAAAACTGGAGCATTTATTGGTATTCGTTTATACTGATTACCGCCGATTGAATCTCCTGTTTAAGACAAATTACTGGGACGTACTTGATCATATAATCAGATTGGATGCAATGGTTTTAAAGTCTCATTTTTGTATCATCTCACACATCCTCTTCCGAATGGTCGCTTGTAAAAAACGCTTACGCATTCTCCTTCTTTTTTGTAACATTTAAGCCTAGAGAAGTTCTTTAAAAGCTGCCATCTGAAGTATGGGGCCAGTTGTCAGCACCGTAAAATTCCATAGAATTAGCATGACTTCGCTTCTATACGTTATCATGGTGGTGATTATGCAATCGGCTCAGTTAGTTCAACAGTTGTGACGAAAAGGAACACGGATAAACTCGGTGGCGAAAGATGGAAAAACATCTTCGTACAAGGGTAGCGAAACTCAATGCTGAAAAGGGAACACTTTTATCCCCAAGTTTTGTAGTACTCATATGCGGCGAGACGAGCCAGATTACTAATGAGTCTTACTTTTTTAGTCTTATACGCAGTGGCAGTTTGAAGTAGTTTCATGATCCAATACGCTGAAACCTTCTAGTATTCGCCACTTTACGGCATCTAAAATTCTATCGTAAAAAGTATGCACCACTGTTTTAAAATGCGACCCCATGTGTATGGCATGGGGGAATCATTGTATTGTATCGATCCAGAGAAAATGGCACATAAATGCAACATCATAAATTCAGAACAATAAAATAAATACCAACCCACTTGGACCGTATAGATATTCTAAAGAACCTTAAATTTCTCAAAAGTGGTTCTTCCGACTTCCCCATTGTTACAGAATGATGTTCGGTGCGACGTTATTGTGAGGCCTTTTATACTTTTATACTTCGCTTTGGTGTTTCAATAACATGCTGCACCAATGTTGAGGCAGGTTACTGCGCTAATGAAAACTAAGTGCGCATTCACACAGGTTAATACAAGTATTCCTTAGAGAAAGTGGAGCATGACTAAACAAAATCGCCTAAAACAATGTGGGTGACCGGCAATACTCACCATCGGATGGTCGAGAGATCCTCAGTGATTCTTCTGAATATGCTCGTGAAAGGGTAGACCCATTGTATCGTGCACGATTTAGTTTCCATTCAGAAATGTTTGGATATAATTTGCTCTACAAAGGAAACAACGAAGAAAAAAACTTTTAATGCGAATTTTTCCTTTCTGTGGAAGACATATTCCTAGGTAGCGTAGTTGGCCTTCTTATACGGTGATTGGTTTTGGATACTACACCTCCGAACCTTCTAGTACGTGCAGAAACCAGAGGTATCAAAATGGTGAAGCGGTTATTTTATGGGCTCATTGTTGGCAATAGTCGATTGACTTATGGGTTGATAGTCTTCAGCAAGTAATTTGGTCGGATAGCCTGTCTGAGATATTGAAATACTACGCAACACAGAGTGTTTTCACATGCCTTCTTGTTAGAATTATGAGGTCTTTGTCCACCGTTTTTGTCGAGGAGAATCCACGCATCTTGTTATGGCCTAACATAATGCGATCAGCCCTCGAAAATACTGCAAACCGGTAACAAAAGGCTGCCTCTAGAATCGCATTGTTTATGGCTCACCAGGATGTATTGCAACTTGATGGTGTCGCTGTATTTTGCAATGATATTTTGCTTCCAAAATCATGGCAACTGGATAGACGGCCTGCATTAATGTAAACCACCAGCCATTAGGTGTCAATACACACGGATGCGTCCAATAAAACGCCGGTGTGGTGACTATCAGCCAGCGTATGCTGAAACTGCAGAGCGTTGTATCTGACCGCCTTGAATTTCTTCAAAATGAGCCTCTTCGTCCAGTCTGAAGAAACTAAAACAACTGAAATTCGGTGCGTCCGCTTAAACGCATCCTACACATGACTTGCCGACAAAAGCTTTGAGGATTTCTCTACAGTTTTAACCCAGTTAACTTCTGTCACTATTCACATTGGTTTGTTCACTAAAAAGGAGGCGACAATTTGGCAATTCAGATACGTCCCCTTTATTGAATGGAATTCAATTTGTCCTACATTAACGCAGGACGTTGCTGACATATTGATTACCAATTGTGCATTTCTACTTATGGGATCAACTGCATGGTGGCGTCAATAACAGTGCCTTGGTTAGCATTTTCCAGCTTTCCAGTGGTGATTTCCTTACGTGTATGCGTGCATTTAATTAGACAAGCAAGGAAGACGCCGACGCATGTACAATAATGGGAAACTTGAGTGCTTTCAGGGTGCATGTAGGAAAGTTTCACTGACTTGAACTAAGGACATTCCACCAAAAACTCCGTATGTATTAGGTTTCCTTCACTTTAATTTTCACCCAACTTAAATCACCTTTGTGGCAATGCTAGATAGTTTTGGTATTTTTTATTTTATCGATTATGGTATCAAAGTAATGATAGAAAGGGACATTACTAGCACCTGAAAAGAGATACCACCGCCGCATGTTGGGATGTAGTTTGTCCCATGCAGCACAATATGACATACATGAAGCGTTTTTAAGCAATAAACACGTTCTAGTTAGTTCACTGATAACTGAATAACCAGCAGTGGATCGAATGCGAACGAAGCGGTCTTTCTAGTTATTGATGATGTGTGAGGATGTTGGAAAAAATGGTGAAGGTATTTTATCGTAATGCAAAACGTAGTGATCGAGCAAGTGGTTAGGTAACGGTTTCCAGTTTCTGGTTGCTAGGGCACTCAAACTGTCCCTTGCGGATAGTTTGCGCAATAGCGGAGTACTCTGAGAACTCGGTAACACGGCCCTGGTTTTCGGCGATTTGATTTTGTTACACATCATCTAAACGCAGTAGAGCTTGTCAATTCTGATGAACGATTTTCTCATTAGGCACTGAATGGTGCCGAAGAAATTAGTTTAATTCATGCATACTGGTGAATGGACAAGTTGTGCTACTCCAATTAGAGTAATCGTCCCTAATGCATGTCCAAAAGACTTTTTGTATGCCGATGTCATGGTTTTGGAACTGCCAGATGATTTAGGCAGTCAACCAACAGAGAACTGCTTTCAGGAAAACAAAGTTTGTGTTCACGTTGTGAGATAACAACAGGGAATCCCCTGGTTAAGCATGGATTTCGATCAAATCTGTTTGGGGACCGGATTTGGCGCAGGCCAACTCATATTCAGAGGTCACAGTTTCTTCTGGACGCACAGTTGAGTCATGTAGTTGGATTCTAATCGTCCCTGTGACCGGCAAAAGTCCAGATCGTACCAGCCGTGATCGGTTCAGAGGTACCCGGCACATGATATTGAAGGCTTGCTGTTTGTCGATGGCATGACAACGTCGACGTCATGTACACGGTACTTCTAAACTGACCACAGGCTTTTCAACTTCTCCTGAATAGGATTGGGCTACCTGGACGTATTTCAGCTCTCGTACGGCGGCTGTGTTGGAAAAGGGTGTCATCACTATACGATTTCCAATCCTTCTAATTTTACTAGATGCAGATAACTTGGACACTCCCGGGTAATACAATTTCTTCCCTGATCTTAATTGTTTATTGAGCCTTTTCCTCTTTATGGCTTTCAGCAACACCTCACCAACTCACCACAAGTTTGTAGTTCGCTACTCCGGCTTCACTTTTGGGAGCATGCTGAAGAGCTCTTAAGATACGGATGGTGTCCCTGTCGAATCGATGTACCTTGTCATTCTGACTGTCCTTCCAATTCTACGCTCAACCCTGATAACATCAAATAGGCAATGAGTCCGACCTGACTCACTAACAACCCGGTTGTTTACCCACCCTGAAAGGATACAGCTAACTCTTTTCCCATCGTATCACAGGCGCGTTAGAGTGGAGGTTGACTGTGGTAGTAACACGGGACTGTCACTGTCTACTCGCGCACGCTGTCCCAATACACTTTGTTTCTTGCGTGCGCTGCGTGGAAAGTAAACACAGTAGATAGCCTGGGAGCGAGGGAGGCGTGTGCAGCACATGAGCAAACAGACCATGACTTTGCATCGGAACAGCTGTTCAGTTTAGGACAAGAGGGATGGCAGAATAAAACCCCACATGGTGGGGTGGTTTAGTTGATCAATCAAGTTTTTTTTTGCAAACGCTCCGTGCATTCCGTTTGTTCTTTGGTGTAAAAATCCTACTTTACTGAAAGTCAGACGCTTGTTATTTTTCGATGGGTGTCCAAATCAAAGCCCATCTAATTTATTCCAAATGGCACGAGTGAATTCGGTTTCAGTGTTTCATGTTCCTTTACAATGTCTGAGGTGAGGTTATTCACTGTGTCCTGGCACGACTACTTAGAACAATCCACAAATTCTACGATGTCCAGAGAATTCAACAGAGGATTGAGCAACAGGCATTCCAAACTTTTGTATATTTTTGTGACTTTGAAAGCCATAAGTCGGTAAGAAACTACGAACTGGATGTAATCATGTAAACGAGGAAAGTTCGGTTAAATCGCTTATGTGCTTTTACCATGAGGTGCCCAATGCTCTTCCTAGAGTTTATTATTCTCAGCGCAGTATGGTCCTCGGGCCTTTAAATCTGTTTTGATTGAAATGGGCGGATAAATAGCACGGAAATAAAAATAACATAAACACAGGGCAAGAACATGGGCACCCATGTTTTTTACAATCTCCGTAACCAACGCGAGTCGTCCTGTCAGTTCTTCTTTTGTGTTATATTAGATCCGCTTTTTATGAGTAAGGTAAGGTAGTGAAGATTACTTCGGTATCGTATTCCGTGTCCGAACAATCTGATCGGAGTACTAGTCTGCCTCAAGGTTAGCTTTTGAATATAGCTGTTAATTACGTGAGGTAATTATTTATGTTTCCCTATTTCTCAGACTAATTCATTTCCCCTCGGGTGACTGCTCAATTTTCAAGACTGAACTATTCTATTTTATACCAAGTCGACTCTTTATTAACTGTTTTTCTATATTAATTGTTTTCATGACTCGATTTATTCACATTCATTTCTGGGTTTGTTGTTGAACATTTTGTCCCACTTTGAATTGCACAACACTTTTCCTGTTTAATTTGTCCGATAGCACACTGCCCTTTCTGTGTCATCCTGTGTTGTTAACTGCCCCAGGTTCAATCTAGCCGTAAGCTTTCCTTTAATTCTGCTCATTATTTACCTTTTATTTCTTATAGAACCACGGTCCATCTATCTATACCGTCTGCCCACGCATAATTTAATATATTGTTTGCTACCCAATTGCGACTACTGAACAAACGCAGGTGAAGTTCGTAGAATTCGGTTTCGCCGTAATTATTACTAACCGTCCGCCGTTGAATTAGATTACACGCTACCTGTCAGATCGTGCGTTTAGCCTAATTAACCCATTCATTGCCTTGAGATCACGGCCTAAGCCAACTCAGGCAGCTCAGGCAAGTATCCTTTAACACAAGCTTGAATCTCAAAATCCAAACACCTATCTACCCTTGAATTCAAGTGTAAACGTTTTTCGCATACTAGCTTTCCGTGAAACCAGGGTTTATGGGGGTTGCTATCCGAATTTTATTTGAAGCGTTAATTACTGAGTGTAAGACATTGTGGGCAACAACAAGCCAGCAAACACGATGTGGCGTAAGCTTCGCAGAACTGTTTATCGAGGCATTTACATCGGAATACCTTTTTATGTTTTAAACTGAACCACACACACACATACTGATGCCCTGCATCAAAATAACCAACATACAACAGTCCTTTGTACGTGTGATCGGCAATGACCTGGAGTTTTTCACCGCCTTGGTTCCGTAGCGTACACAATATCATCGGTCCTAAGTAGCCCTTGCTGTTGTTGTACTTTGTAACACCTGCAGAGTCTGACGCGGATTGACAACACCTTGTGATGGCGCGTTTTCAATATCCAGGGCTTGTGGGTATAAGTGAGCGTCACAAGTGTTTCCAAGAGTGTGCACTAGATTGAAGGATGTCAACTAAAGGAGTGGGGACAACAGTTGAGTGCGCAACCAACGTGTTGCAAAAACTTGACCGAAAACAAAGAGATCGTTACTAGGAGTGCGATTGTGTCGGTGTGATATGCTACCATTTTCTTGTACAACCCAAGGTGGCGCCAATAAATCAAGGTGGAGCATCCACACATCTGGGCCGGTGCGCATGGAAAGAATATATATCGTCAGTGGTCGTCAAAATCTCAGCAACTCATTGTTCAGTTCATGCAGCGCCAGCTTTCGTGGGTCATAATGACAAAGCTGCTCAATTTATGCTCAATTTATTGTTTATACGACAATAGAACCACATCATGTTTCGGAACCAGTTTTCTACTGGGTTACATGTCGGTGAGTAAGGACTCCATAAATATCAACAAGTAATCGAGAATACTCTTCAGCTTTCAACTTGATTTTGCGGTATTGAGCTAGTATACTTGAACTACGTTGAGGGTTTGCTTGCAAGCAATTACGAGGACAGTTTTCCTTCAAAGTGATAACTAGTAATGTACCGCATTACTTCTGTTGGTCACATAGTTTGATGTTAACTTTACGGAACTTGCCCGCATAATTAGGAATGTTCTGTTTACTGCCCACAGCTATACAGTATGCTCTCAATGTTACAGCCTATAATGAATGTCATGAAAAATTGAAGTAGCGGTCAGAGGAGTCCTTTTATTCATAGTGGTGTACAGCTGAGCAAGTCGGTTGTACCTCTGTAGTAGTTAAAGGGAGGCAGTCATATTCACTGAGATCTGGACAAACTCAGGCTTATTCACCGCTTTCTAATCAAAATAACTGTCCAATACCTTGCTGGCTGTGACCGAATAAAACCCGATCAAATGGTAGTCCTAGTTACATTAGAGAACGGCTGTGACTTTTTATTTGTGGCGTGTCTGTTCACTTTCCGCCTGCTGGAGTCACAGAAGGGTATCACAGGAGTATCCTACTTTTCAACTGCCGGATTATCAGTCAAAACACAGGTGTCTTTGCCATATATGCTGAAGATGTAGCTCTCCGGTTAGGCAAATACTGATGGGAACCAAAGAAATCTCTTCTGGTGACGGATAACGGCCAGCAGGAGAAAGGTCGGCGTTACAGGACGTGCAGTAGGAACAGTTTTGCTTTAAACAAAAAACGGAAAAAATGAGTTTACTTCCACTCGGAATTTACAAAATAAAACAATTTGTGACAACGGAATTCATTGGTGGGGCGCTGAAACTGCCAAATTCGAGAGTTTGCTTCGATCGGTCCATGTGTCAGTTCCCTCAGAAAATAAACGCATTGTGTGCGGCTTACAGGGGGTATGATGAATGACAGCCATCTTATGTATTTTATTCCAGCCACAACAACAGTACAAAATTAGGTTAACTGAGTGGCAAAGAGCTCAAAAATACCTATAAGTTCAGTTTCTGTCATGCGCATCCACATATTTACTCTAATTAGGCTTGATTAAATGCGCGAAGAAGTATCAGCCACGTGGCTTTACACAAGAGTGACCTAGGAACCATAAAAAATCTGGCTTACTAATGCAAACATCAAACCTGCTGAGCCTTTCGAACAATACTAAGCTGTTCATCAGCTGACCAGCCGCCATTGCATACGAGTGGCTTGGAAATTACTAAGAACTCGGGTTTGATATTACTGTATTCTACTGTATTATTATTATTATTATTATATTAGTCGCCATTCTCCGCAGATCAGTAAGTGACATTACGAATGCCTAATTTGGCACCCGGTCTTATGAAGTAATAGAGTGTAGTTCAAGTGATTACCAATGCCCTGGCCTTTGTTTAATTAACACAACCAGATGGATACATGGCGAGGCTAAGCAAGTGAACAACAAATTACACTGTGCAGCTCTGTGGATGTGACCCCTTGGTGGGAGTGTGGTTGACTAGTCATGCCTAACATACCTAACAGAAGACTGCCTAGAACAACCATAGAGGTAAGCACAAGACAATGAGTGGTAAGCACTCAGTGCTCCATTTGTGTTTCATATTCCAACATAGGTATAACCATTGATTTAGACCAGTAGAAGACATAAAACAATTGCGTACGTGGATAAGAAAAATTCGTCGTCGTGACAAAAACGTGTGGAGTGACTTACCGGAGTAACTAGCAAATGCCCAATTTGGCTACGTTCAATAGTTTCCGCCATTTCCAGTTCAGATGTTGGTATACAATCTGGAGGTTAGAAAAAATACCGTGCAGCAAACCATCTGATCCATTGTCAAGATAAAACATCGAGGTGGGTTGAATCCTGCGATCCATTATCTCAGACTCCTAGTGCGAATCAGTCGATAAACATCTGTGCTCGGTCCACTTTAAGGCGCTATAAGGATCAACGTACCGAGTTAAATTGGCCCATCAGAACATTCTTCGCGTTGCTGTTAGTATCGCATCCCCGAAAATCTTTCAGTGGTGACAAATATGTACTAGAAACTGGGTTAGGAGTTAGGAGAACTATGGTGACAAAATAATTAGCAGTACAGAATCGAGTGAATAATGAGTCTCACGGATTCCGCATCGGTGAACGTTTGCTTTCCAGGTAACACAATCAGCACATTTTAGATTACAATGACCCTCCAAAACTTCAACCTAAGAAGGAGTTATCTTCTGCCAGAGATGGCCTTATTCGGTTACATTGTAATCGATTCAAACTTTAACTTTTCTACAAACCATATCAAAAAATAAAGACCACCGTAGCTGTCCACGATAGGCAATGTTCCCTTTCGTCAAAGACCTGAAACGGAGTACATCCTTGGCCGTCGGTAGTCGCTTTTCGGGTGATCCGTGGTCTAAAAATTTTCTTCTTGCTTAGTATACGATTACCCCAATACTGTTTCTGTTTCAGCCATGTAGAGTGATTGAACCAAGGTGGTCGTTCAAAGGCCGGTCCTAGATTTTAGGCAGGCTTCAGTGGACTGACGAAAATGCTGAGGCGTATGTCAGCAAAAGGACATGCTCACTAGACTTCCGACCCATTTTCAACTTTCCACGTAGATTAACCATGATATCCAATATTCCCCACTGGAACTGTGCAAAACGTAATTGTGGTTAGCTTGCCGGGAAATTATGAATTGTGAGACGCTAATATTCCTTCCACAATTCCGATTCGATTCATTTGAATCGAGTCGGAATCTTGTTCATTTGTCGATGAGCCCACAAAAGGAGTTTCCTCCTGGTGTCGATTCTCTGTTCAGAAATATCCTTTTTGGGGCCACAATTGATAAGATATTTGTGATTAGATTGCAACTCACATTTCTCCTCTTAATGTCCCTGGTTCAGTACTCAAGAATACCGTTTCATTATGTACTCAGAACCCACATTTTGAAGCTGAGAGCATCGCCTGTAGACAACGTGGAGAGTAGCCACGGACAGTCCACGAGTTGTAACACCAACTCGCATTTATATATCAGACTTAGAAAGTGGGATGCGCTACGTATTTTCCTTGCTGCTCTTTGCGAACTGCCCGTTAATGATGTTTCAGGAAACGGTCACTCCGAAATATCTGTACCTCGCAACAGGATTCTAACGGAAACCCGGTTTCCCCGGAATTGTTAATGATACGATGACTGGATGGGATGTCAGAACTCTCTGGAACAATCAGTATTTGCGGCTCGTTAGATTTTCCCCAACAGCTCATAAATGATATTCTTAAGCGATGCCTAGTGAGGATGGTGTTTCACAGGCCTGAAATGCACAAAAGTCAGAGTAGTTAGAGGAGGAAATCGCACTGCTTAAGCCAATTCTTTTGGTCATGGTTACTTAGGAAACTCCATTTGTATGCACAGAAAGACAATCATTTAATCCAGATTAAACACGACGACCCATAGGACAAAAATCATATTGCGCTTAAAATTTAGAACGAGTATGTCTTCAAGGGTGTCAGACGGATGCTAGGATCTACTTCATGCTAAACATTTCCAGCTCCTCAGCCGCGTTTCATCCACTGCCACATGTACTATACTTTGGATCGTGTCCCGTAGTATGCCTGCTTATTCCGCCTCCTCCCACACACAAGTTGTCAATTTATTTACAGTTGTAATGACGTGGACCCCGCGCCTTCTCCGAAAATCTATCGAAACAAAATCGTGCACCGGACGGAACAGGTCTTGTAGAGAGTGGCAAAAAAGTGCGATATCGGTTGCAAGGCAGATCACCAAAACAAACCAGCCATGCTTTTCCAATAGTATTACACAATGTAGCACAAAACTCCTTGTATTCTGTGAAATGGTAATGACCGGATCGGTGCAGATGAAACCCTGTTCTCGAGAGTCATTGGTTCATGCAATCAGATTACCCTGGAGCTGACCTTACTAGACTCATCTCCATCGCGTTTGTAGGACCCAGTGTTGTTCTTGATCAGTTCTTGATGTTGTGATGCTTGCGTCTTTGACTCTGCGGATATCCTGACCATCCTACATGTACTTGTTTAGGGGAGATTACCCGGGAAGTTTGTAAACATTCACAGTACCCTTCAATCCCACACTTCCAATCCATCATGGACTGATCATGAAGTGTCTATATATTCTTCGAAACATAGCCGGGTTCGTCAGGTTTTCATCTTCACTAACCATTCTTGTTTATTGTTGTCACCTTTGCCATCATGAAGTGCATACTCCAGAAAAACATAAACTCAGTTATCTGGTGAAGTGCTGGTCATTTTCTTGAAGAAACCATCCACAAGGCTGCTGAAAACTCTTCTACGGCGCACCACTGGTTTCACCTATTTGTGGATCATCCGATAAGCGCATTCCCAGAGCTTCCGCCAACTTTATGCTCTATTTGTACCCAAATTGTGCGAAATTTGCGAAATACAACTAGTTGTGTATTTACCTGGTTTCGAAGGGAAGTTCATATGAATCCAACTGAATCTCCCTTTCCTAATGGTCGTCTTAAACTGACTGTGTTGCACAAGGCCGCCTCATGTTTCAGTTTGAACGACATTTGAAATACCACAATTTGTCTTCTGGAAGGAACACTGCTTTTATGGTTGCTTCGATAACTCGCGATCGGGTTCGTCCCTTTTGGGGCTCATTAGGTAAGTGCAGTCCCTCCAAGAAAGTGTACCGCGGTTCCGCGAACATCGCACCAGCTGAAACTGGAGGCAGTTTTGGCGCAGCCCACTTAGTTGCTGAGACTCATAAACGAAGGTATCATCTGGGATCTAGTTGAGTTCTCTGCCAAAACCAATGGAGCGTGCAAATGAATGTATCTCGCGGAGTACTGTTATCCTTAAATGAGTGTTTGGTCATACCACGAGATAGCTAGCTCTACAGTTAAACTTGTTAGGTTAGGGTGGCTGGGACATTAGCTGCGCGCGCTTTACCAGCCTGTATCACAGAAAGCTTCGTCTTCAACTCCAGATCTTTGTTTGCAAAAGGCCCATGAAAAACAGTCCGTGACATGGCATGACAACTGTCAAGCGTTTGCACATGTTTGAACACCCTACAGGATGTGGCATGTAGCCTACCTTATCTGAAGACATTCTGACACTTTATAGCTCGACCGGCTGGGTAAAGTCTGTCTGTTGTTTGTCTGCTATACCGCGTTGTGTTGAGGTTGGTGAAAAATGCAAGTCTGATTCCACATTTCCCTCAACATTATGCTGAAGTGTGTTTATGCTGAATGGGATAAGAATAAACCAACTTTATCGTTGGTTTTCAGTACAACACTAGAAGCTTTGTCCTGAACGCTTGTATTATAGTGAAGCGCCATTAGCTACTATTCGGGACGATAACGATGATTGTTTTGTGGACCCAAAGACCCATAGGGTTATGCTTGTGCAAATGAGTGCGTGTGTGAGCTGTCAAGCAAACTGTGTAAGTGTTGTTTGTTTGTTTTTACGCCGGTTTGATAAACTCTTCGTAAGAAGGACATAGGTGCGGAAAAGTCTGTTCAACTTAACCATGGTATGTGCAAAAGCCAAAGGATGTGCAACTGTTTGACATACCAGAATTCGCCTAACGGCAAGTTTTTGGTCTTTCCTAGGTGGTACTTGTAGATTATTGGCCCTTCTGATGCAATGTTTCAGTGTACTTTAATGCTACCGACGTACAGTCCTTTTCGGAAAACCTCATAAGACCAATTAAAAATAGTAATTCGCTATCCTCAGTGAAAAAAATTGAGACCGATGTGTGTTAATATTTCCTTGTACCGTCAACGAACTTTTTTCCCCATAACAAAGGCATTTCTCCTCAACCAGAATTCTTCGATTGGTTTCCCAGCAGTTGAACTGGTGTGTTTATCTTTGACATTATGAGAAATCTGTCAAGAAGCACCACTTCATTTTGGATTGGGTCAAACATTTTTTAAACCTTTTTCTCATATATGAAAAATAGGATATTACTGAGGTTTCTCAGCCAAACCGAAGATGTTGGATCAACTGAATTCGCCCAACTTTAAACCCGTCGGTCACGTTTGATTTGTGCTGGTCCGTGCGTTAACCTATAAGCACCCATCTAGGTTTTAGCTCCGGTGCAAAAGAAAAGCAACACGTTTCGAATCTGCTAAGCTCTCTGGGAATAACCATGAAAGTCATTATTAGCTTTCAGGGTTTTTAACACATCAAACATGACTTTCTTGCTTGGTTTATGTCTGCTTGAAAACATGCTTTTGAAGCTTCTCGGGAACTTTATGGCCCTAATACATGTTTGCAAACGTGGACATGTTGGTTTCAAGGGATTAGGACGAAGATGACGCATACAAGTGGCACGGTACTTTTTTTTGAAATCGCCCGTCCCGCATACCTCTTTCCATCCACTGCAAGCTTGAAATTCTCAGACAGGCAAGGCTAAACCCGAGCATTTTACTTTTTTGACTCATTGGAAAAATCGAGGAGCAAACTGCACTTTAGGCTTCTTATTAATAGAAACACGCCAAGCAGAATGCCAATGTTTTTTTTATGGCTTGATCCAATGATAAGAAAGTATGTGGAGTGCGACAGATGTAAATAACAGATTTGGCAGATTTATTTTACTGTTGTTCTCCGTGTTTCCAGAAAAGTATATCGGTACCGATTTTTGTACGTACATCATTTTCCGGACAACGTGCACATTTGATGCTGCCTGCTCAGTCTTTGTAGAGCTCTGTTATCAGTTTTATCAATTCCGGCGCAGCTGCTTCCACGTTTTTTTCGTACCTTGTCCACTGCGCTTCGTTGAGAGAATGTAGACTGGAAGCAAACACCTGTTCCAGTTTAGAAAACGTGTGCGTTGGTTCAGCTTCATACATATATGCAGTCCATGTTTTGCTTGTAAACAGTTGATAATGCCTGGTTAGGCTTCCCGCAGAGAAAGAAAAACGTACAACGATTCAAAAACGGTCTCTTATCATTGTGCTCAAAGTTAGAAGAATAGCTGTTCCACTGGACATTGGCAGCAGATTAGCCTGAGACTAAAGATCACTTTAGTTGACGAACACGGTGTCCGAACTTCCGTGAAACCCACTACTATCCGTTTATAAATGTGGTATAGAAAATAGAATGTCAACTCTGAGGAAAAACAGTTCCAGACTACTCAGTATACTCACAGGCAATATAATTTACAAGGTTTTTGCGGGAATGCTGCCATAACGGTAGCTTGAAATGTGTGGAAAGTAGATCGTTAAATTTATTTCGTTTGCCATGCCCTTAAGTAGCTTCTTTTTTAATGTAAATTTGCCGTTCTATTTTTCGGTACAGTAAAAAGCCTGTGTGCCGACGGAGGCTTCATCGTTGCAGAAAATTCTGAAAAACTATCGCGGAGTTGCTGCGGAGCCACGGCACGTCTTTTTGCAGGAGTTGAATAGTCTGGCGAATTGGTCAATTATTGGTGTGGGCAGAGAACCAGTGAGAGTAGTTTTTGGCTTGGAGACTAAATTTTTGGATCTCAGCCAAAAGTTCTGCTGGTCAGTGTGGGTGACCAGACCTTACGACCGATGACTTTGGAAAAAATTTGTCATCAGTGTGGGTGCTGTTTGAGGACTAGTTCTTCCATCTCAGGACAATAATTTGCTGATCCCTGTTTCGCAGCACTTAAGGAGTTTGTCGGTATGTGCTACGACAGTTAGACCAGGAGGTGGGCGTGGTGCCTTGGATACCGATGAACTAACATGGTTATGTCGCTGAGTAAATACAAAATGAATGCAGTGAAGACAGTCAACCAGACTGGCTATCAGTTACAAACAGCTACCTTCATGTCATCAGTGGGATAATGCAAAGAGTTTGTCATTTGGGACAATTGTATTTGGATAATTGTTTTGGGATCTTTGCGCATGTGCCTGGATGTAAGCATACGCAATTTGAGGACTGACGCACAGCAGGGTAGTTTCAAGATACTAAGCCTACAAAGCACAGGGTCAGGCGACCTGACGGAAATTGATTTGAACACTGCAACCACGTAAGTAATCTAAATAAATTAGATGTTTGTTCTGCTTTTCCAAACAGTGGCTGGTTCCAGCTAGAGTAGTACGAAGTTGTCGGTAGTTATTATGTTAACTTCATGTAAGTAACTCACTGCATGTGAAATGGCGGAAGGATCAAATGTGCTAATGTGTCTTGAGCATTGCTTTTACTCAGTCGAATTGGGGTAGATGTGGTTGTTGCCCAATAAACTTGCCGAAGGTGGTTGCAGTTTTACGCAAACACATATTTCGCATGGGTTAATTAGAGAGCCTTGAGGGAAGTTGGTTTTAGTCAAATCAACCATGCAGTTCGAAACATTTCAGCTTACTGGCTAAAAATGGAATTCCGATTTTTAACAAAAGCGTGGGCGTAAGCCATTATCCGTCAGGATTCAGAAACTTTAGTTGCTTGCTTTGCTGGAGCCTGAGGTCCTTAGCAAAGCAAATGTTTGGCAAAAACTCCTAAAATCCTAAAATTTGTGTTTGTAGCTATCTAAAAATTTAAAACGGCAGTAATTCAGGAAAACCTACACATAGCACAAAAACCCGACGTTTATATGGTTTATAATGCTCGCACGTAGAAAAAATCCATCAACTATTCAGTATGCCAAGAAACCGGTAACAGGCTGTCTGCGGAGTTTGAGTAATTGTCCCAGACTACTTATTTCTGGGACCAAGAAGCTTATGTTTAACTACGCCACTACTCACCTGGTAAGTAGGATTGAGCCGACCTTGGAACTGCGAATTCCATGGCTGTCTTGCACCTTTCTCCTCGATCTTGCGTCCCAAAATTTGCCTTGTATTCACCAGCTGGCGTTGCAACAACTAGGTTTGACGTCGTTTTCCCAGGCCGCTCTTGAACTGCGCTGTCTATGTTGTCCTGATGCATTAATTCATCTGTCTTTCTGCCCTCACAGTTTATGCAAGTACACCATTTCCACGGCTGAATCTGTTCGGGTTGTGGATTGTTTCCGGGCTTTCTCTGTTTTATTCTACCGGTGCCTTGAAATGTGTTTAACAGGCGAATATTTGTCTGCTTCCGATAACGAACGACACTAAACAAGATGAGAAAAACAATGAACAGCAGCACTACTGCCCCAACAACCAAAGGAATAAGCAAACGTTCTGTTCCGTTAGATTTGCCGCCAAACCACATTGTATGACCATAATCTACACCGAGATTTGCAGTTCTGGAGTAGATTGTATGTAGATCTTTTGTATTTTCACCATTCCAGACTAGCTGCACCATCCTAGAGCTGTTTAGATGTGTCGGTTGTCCAAGGTCATAGGCAACCACCACCAGGCTGAGAGCGATTGAGCGCATTTCAGATGGGTGTTTGAGCTGAGTGTTCTGGTCGCTGCTCGAGGGGAATTGTTTGTAGTTGACCTTCTGAATGTGTTCTGTGAGGGGCAACTTATTCGCTTCCAACAGTTTGATTAGCTTACTTCGGTGCACAGGTTCGCGCACATAACACATGCCTGTGGTTGCATCAATCTCCACGATACCATAACCGTCTCCTTCTAAGGCATATCTGACAGTGGCATTTTCACCATGATCAGCATCGTGCGCCTTTGCAGTAAACAATGTTGTGCCCGGCGTGAAGAGGGGACTTCCTGGTTCCATGTGGAATTCTTGTCCTGCAAGAGGTGTTTCGAACTGGGGCACATTGTCATTAACGTCTAAAACTGTGATGATGATAGTTGCTGTAGCGGTGAAACGGTGTTTTGGGATTGTGTCCCAGTGATGTATTTGGCGGTTCTTTGTTATAATCCGCGGGGAAGGACTGTCGACAGCGAATGCTCTGAGTTCATAGTGTGCTCGAGTCTCACGGTCCAGCTTGCGACTTAATCTCAACTCTCCAGTGTGTTTATTGATCGAAAACGCCATTGCATCCTCGACAGGTTCCAGATTATATGTAAGTTTAGTGTCCATGTTATTCAAATTTTTCTTGACAGATCTTTGCAGAGCATAAGGTAGTTCGCCTTGGTTAAGTTGAATAGGTTCACTATCAATGAGACCATCAATATCAACAGCTCTGATTGAGCCAACAGTCTGACCGACTTCCATGTCCTCCGATATGGAAAAATAAAATACACCATCTTCAGACCTTCCAAGACGATAGCTTGCCATGTCTTCATCAGCAGTTGTAGTTACCCAGTAGGGTGCATGATCATTCACGTCAAGGATTTCAATTTTTACGATGCATGTACTGGAAAGTTGCGGAAAACCTAGATCACGTGCCTCAATCCGTAGATCTACATCAGCCTCCTTTTCTCTGTCCAGTGTTCCAACTCTCCAAAGCGTACCCTTCTTCATATCCAGCTGAAAGGCTTCGTGTGGATTTGCAATAAGACGATATTCCACTTCACTGTTTTTTCCTGAATCTGCATCTAATGCTTGTACCTGACCAACCGTTATTCGGTTGTCATCAGGTACGAACTTTGTCAAGTAAATAGATGGATTTGATGAAGTTTCAGGCACACTGAACTCGTAAGTGTCCCTCTGAAATTTCGGTGCATTGTCATTTATATCAAGAACTTTTAGAGAAACAACCACCGTTCCAGTGAGCTGAATCGAAGGCGCATACATATTGAGATGCCGTAAATGTCCATATTGTGTGTTGATTTGGTTCATATTGTCAAGACACGCGATATGGACATGTATCCACTCTTGCTCCTCTCTATCGACTGGTTTCGTCGCGAACATTCGATAAAAGTACAATGATTGGGTTGTGGAAGTCACTCTTGACTGATCTTCAGTCCCACTTGAGGAGAGTGAGGGAAGTTTTTCTAGTGCGAATCTCGTGTCATTGGTTTCACATTGCACACTTTCTCTTGTTGGCTGCTGTATGAGGTCTTTGTCAGTGACGGTGAGGTGTGCGATGGTGATCGGACCAAGTTGGTTCTCCTGTAAACTTCCTACCCAGTTTGTTTGATTATTAACTTTTCCATAGACCATTGCAGGTAATGGATTAGTAAACTGTACAGCGATTTCCGGTTGGTTGTCGTTAACATTTTCCAAAAGAATGTGGATCGTGATAGATGTGGAAAGAGGTGGTACACCTGAGTCTACAGCTTCTACAGTCAATTGTAGCATAGTTCCGAAGAGTTCACCATTGCTGTCTGCCCACAACTTTCCATGCTGGTTGTCTGCGTCTAGCGGTTTTACAGTTTTCAAAGTCACGCTCTGGTTTGAACGTATTAGAGTAAAACTTTTATGGATAGCCATATCCCTTTCATTATTTAGCGGTTCCCTTATTCGATAGTTTATCTCAGCGTTCTGTCCTTCATCCGCATCTTCTGTAGTGAGGGTAACAATATTTGATCCTGCGGCTATCGTTTCTGGTATTCGAACTACTTCAGTCCTCAATGTACGATCGTATGAATCTGGGTTGAGCGTAAATGTTGGTTGGTGGTAAGTTGGTTTGGAAAACTTTGGTGCGTTATCATTTAAATCAGTTAGTCTGAGATGTATGGTTAACGTCCCAGTGCGCTGCGGATTTCCTCCGTCAATGGCTAGTAAGTGGAACCAGTAGTCACTCTTCTTTTCTCTATCCAGAGGCCGGATGACTTTTAAAGCGGGAGAATGAATAACTTCGTAGTCTGTCGTATATCTGGACGTGTGTGGGATATCGGTACCATTGTTTACGAGAACTACAAGGGGATCATCCATTTCTTGTCCCATTACTGAGGTTAAACGATAGGATTTGACTCCGTTTGGTGGAAGATCTTTGTCATAGGCAGTCGGCAGAGGAATGGGGTTACCGAATTTTTCAATTCTGTTGTATGTTTTATATCCAGGTATTTTTTCCGATGTGTCCGTTGGTCCAGAATCTTCAGGTATGCGCACCTCAAATTGGTCGCCTGTATCGAACATTGGGGCGTTGTCATTAAGATCGAAGATACGCAAGGTTATCTTAGCATAGGATGGGTTTTGTCGGTCCCCATACAGAATCACCAGAGGAATATCACATCCAGGAGACGGAATCGTTGTCTGAATATGTCGCAAATCACATAGCTGTTCCCTATCGGGACCGCGATGCCCGTCTTTTACAACCAGTTGTAGGGTCCCATCAAATCGATTCTGTTTTAACGTTAGTGTATCGATCCCAGGACTTGAAGGATTTCCGATAGCGACATAAGGTGTTTGCGCATTTACACTGGAAGGGAGTTGAAAACGGTGCTGAAGGTTATCAATAACGACGGTTCCTGGTGCCGCTTCTTCGGTAAGTTCCACAGTAGTCTCTCCGCTGCTCGAAGCATTTAAGCATAGAGCAAGTAACAGGCCGAGTATTGGTTGAAGCATGTCAGGGGCTGCAAAATAAAGGGAAAATTTTAGTTTGTTGGTGGTTATCTTATTTATAAATGACAATTTTTAAATGGCATTAAAACTAAATTCACTTTGGATTGCACGAAGGAGAGGAGATTAACGCAGTGCAAATCTTTTTAGAATTTCAAGCCGATCAAAATAATCCAACGGGTTTAGGACCATATCAGCACGTCTAGGACGTCTTGCCGTTTAGTATAACATTCGCTCTCACTATTAGTAACCGAGGAAATTTCCGATACTGAGATATGTATCTTCATCGTTTCTTATGTTAAGCTGTCCTAAAAGGTCAGGAAACATTTTTTAAAAACAAATATTTGGCAGGTCCGTGATCTAGACTTTCCAGAAAGTAAGCATCACCTCATTCATGTAGATGGAAACAGAGGGACTAGGCTCCCTTCCACGCGAACGGAACAGAGACATTTAATACCTATCTCCTGAGCCATAATACAGGTTAGTATTATTTCTTGTCACAATGTAGATAGCGTCACTCAAGTCCAGTGTAGTAACCACGAATGTGGCTGAGACAGTATAATACTGTGGATTCCGCCCGTAAGTGAATATACTGTTTTCTGCAAAAGCCTAGGAACACTGTACAGCTGTTTTAATCCTTATTGGGAATCATCAGCATCGCTCAACTCACGAAGCTTCAGGGAGTCTCGGACTGCGACCTTCCTGCTAGTAGTTTGGACAATTAACATCTTAGTCATCACTGGCTGATCTGCAGTGTGATCAGCTGGTACATAGGTGGGATATAGCGCTTCACTTACGAAATTCCCATCACGTGGTCAAGTGTTGACTGGCCACTCGGCTCGTAGTCAAAAGGGTAAATCGTTCGGACTACCAGTGGGGGATTGTGAGTTGGATACTCTCTGGAGTTTCGTAAGATGCGAACTGCTGATGATTCCCAATGAGGATGAAACAGCTACACAGTGCGTCTCGTCTTCTCAGCATGGGTTGGTTTCCCTTGCAGAACACTAATAACAAACATGATACTGTCCTAGAGGAAAATTGGGAGGGAATGTTTCACAGGAAACTGATGGCTGTTTTAAGTCACCGTCGACATTTTCACACAATCGACGGAATCAGGACATCCTAAATTAGAAATGACAGCGGGGAAATGTGAGTTATAGGGGAACATTAAATGCTAAAGCCTTGGAAGTCATGTAAGCACTTTTGTGAAATAAAAGTCTATTTTGAACTAGATTGGCCGTCATCAGCATCATCATCGACGGCCCAAAACCACTGTTCGACACTGATTCTTTGCTCCCGTACGATTGACTGTGGTCGCTTAAAAGGGCTCTCGCATGCTGAGAAAGCCGCTTAAGAAAACTGCCCATGCGGTGATCTTGCCTTAAATACTACGTATTGTCGCAGCATTTGTTCGCAGTTTTTAAACATATTTTTTGTGAACAATGTAGCCAGTGTTCGTCGAGTTATACTGTGCACTTTTCTGGTACTTTGAGGCCATTTTGAAGCTGCTTCTCACCTGAGAGTTCGACCAATTTCTGTCCCACAGTACAAACTGGCAACCAGCTTAGTAGTCCGACTTAGCGTGCAGCTATTTCATAGCTTTTGGATGGCAATGTCAAATTTCGAAGATCTGCGGGGAGTAGCAGAAAACTGCTCTGGTGCTAGAGCAAACCGATCAACAACACAACTAGAATTCACTTCCTCCCCATAATCAATATGTATTTCCAAAACGATAATTCAGTGATTATTTTAACTCTCGATGTACTCCTATTTTCTACGTTAATCTTCTCATTTGCCTCCACTGTCAATCCCTGGAAGTGTACGTTTTCTAAATCGAAGTCAGCTTTTGTCTTGTTGTTGGGACCCATCAGGAGTGCGCAGTTCAAACCGGCGATCTTCCGATCTTCTGAAAACCAAACCGATCGCCCACAAATGCCAAAGTTGCAGTGTAATTAATTAAGATATAGTAGTGCCATCCTTTAGTCATCCGGGCTTGTGACTTGATCTGGTGCCGACTTGTTCCACGAGAGAAGAATTTTTAGGAGAAATCAAACTGTTTATTTAAGGGCAGGTTGCTCACAATGCTCTGGCCGGCTGGTAAAGTGTTCACTAAAAATAGCAAGGTCTTAGATTTAAGTCAGCATCCAGTGGATGTGTAGTTCCGATGAATTTTGGTGCATTTCAGCTTTTCAACGTAGACCAAAATCATCAGTCGAACTTTAGAAACCCCATTTACCACGCACAATCTGGGAGTACAACAACAATGGGTTGTCTGTTACGCAGTGCAAAACATATATTCCGGCTACTCGGGATTGTAAATAGCTTTGAAGTAGTGCTCGATCCAGTCGTTTGTGGACTGAATGATTGATAGGTCGGACAACTCTTGAGGCCGGTAGGGACGATAATAAACACGGATAATTCCACTCAACGGGATAGCCATTCCGATTTACGGATGGTAGCAAGTGGGGATAGACAACTAATTTCCGCCCTTAAGTTGGATTTTGCTACATCATCATTCATTTACGTTGTACACGGAGTGAGAAAACAATGTGCTTCACCCATCCCCGGGCAGAAGAAACGGTGCATCAGGGTATTGGCGGCTCTGAATAAAACGGAAGTCACAATGTGTGATTCATCAACACGGAAAAAAAGCATGTGCCTTGAGCTCACTCTGCATGCGGGAATACCAAATAAAATTCATTCAACAGAAACACGCAGCATATTGTCTGCCCACGTGCACTCTTAGGCACCTTGAATAATTTACCTACAGTTATGGCGACGTCGCTATTTGTCACTCGACCTTGTAGGCTGGACAGATACGTGCCTAATCCACTTGCAAATCTGATCAGTCTGATTAGTGTTGGCATCATTTTTTATTAGTGACTGTTATACAACTGAAAAAAAGCAAAAGAGTTAAGTTAATGCTCCAGCTTAGAAGCAATCAGAAGCAATCGCACACCTACAGATGCGAACCGTAAATGTGGTGGTGAGTTAAAAACCAAAGAGGTTAGTGAGCGAAATGCTCTGATATAACCTGTTTTCACCTATTTTAGTGATGTTTTACAAAACTAATTATCGAGGCTTGGTTACGATGAAGAAAAACTTCGAACGGTGCCCTCCGAGTAGTGGGAACCTTCTTCAAACTCAGAAGATTATATTTTCCCATGGCAATACAGAGAATGACCAAAGTACAGCCTTAGTAAACGTAGATTTTCACGAATACGTAATACCCAGAGCCGCGTGAACTCATGACGGAATCCACGTAAACCAGCAACGTTTCTTGCCTTTTCTGTGGTCATGATTGCATGTTTCTTGTATTCTTCCAAATATCCTCTGAATACCAAATGCATCAACCGAAACACCTGACTGACGTTTGTCATCCAACTCATAAGCTTGGGTAGTTCTGAAGTTTTTATCGCTAAAGGAAAATGAATTCGATCATTTATGCTATTCGGAATACGGTTTTATCAGGAGCGTACTTTACGATTCCCACGTGAACACAACTAGTGCTTCGCCCTAACTCGGCTCTGCTTAATCCTTTTTCATGAGGATGATTGCTGCAGATAGTTTATAAGCCACTTCAGTACGTTTATGAGGCCTCACCCAGTTAAAATGACAAACCGCAAATGACTACTAGCATTGAGGCCGCGTGATATGAAGAAAATCGAATAGACTGCTTGTAGCAATCTGTATATATTAGAACTGCATTTCCATTCACCTTTGTCGCAGGGATAAGTTTTCAAGTGAAAGTATGACCGCTTTGACATGTCTTGGACGTATAGACAGGGAATGACTTAGACTGAGGAGTCCTCTTTCGAAGAAGCACCTCACAAACGAGAGATTCAGCTGGATTTCAATGAGTCTCCCGTGAAAACCAAATTATTATGCAAATGGGTGTATTTGGCGAATTTTGTCCAATTTGGGTTCAAGTAAAACATAAGATTGAGAGGAATCTATGAAACTGAGCCTGTTTGATGAGCCACATAAAGTGCTGTCAAAGAGTTTACAGCAACGTCATCAGTAGTTTGCTGCTCCCATACAAAGCGTTTTACTTCAACTTTGTCACAGGAATCTCACTCTTTAGGGTTCCAAGTGGGCGCCTGACGGCTTTGAGAAGTCTTAGCCTGCAGATAGAGAGTGACTTAGACTCATGGCTTCTCTATTGACAGCTCCAGGTCTTACCATTTAAGCTGCATGAGAAAAGTAAGCAAAATGATATTTTTGATATATTTTTGGCTGATGAAGTGTGCTCGGTTGTGCAGGCATTCTGATGGACCTTTGGTGAGCACGACTAAGTTTTGAAAGATTTTACGGTTCACTTGAACTGACGTCTCACCTAGACAGCTGTGTAGGATTGGTGAATTAGAATTGCATCTCATCCTGAGAATTAATAAAATAAACTATATCACCTACCCAACACCACTTCAAATCTGATGATCACTTAATAGTGTGCGTACAAGGGGTAGATAAACAGCGATAAAATATCCTATATATTCATTTGAGCGCCCGAGTTGATATAAACTGAACCATAAAGGAAATGACGACCACTCCAGTGCAGAACAAAAACATCTTTAGCAGCAAACTTCTACAGGGTTCTTTTAAATATGGATCCTGAAAAGGCGATATAAAAGTTATTTAAATGAGTGTGGCTCGATAGTCAAGTAACAAAACCTAATGTGAAGGTTGACTGGTATAAACAAGCAGATTTTGCAAAGTATTGGTGAATGAAAATTAAGTATTGTAAACGTTTTTGTTCGACGGTAACGGTAAAATCAAGCATACTCCGGTTCCTTCCAGTATAGGTATAATGTTTTGAAGTAGACTGTCTTGAGAGGATTGTCAGTGGCTTAAGTGATTCAAATGTTGATTCCGTTTTGGGAATAAAATTAGGATAAGTGGTCCCACAGACGAATTTAGAGAACTTCATACGAAATGGGAGTTTAAAGTGGGAGCAGTTGAATAAATTCCTAAAGCTCATTCGTGTGTTTGAAAATGTTTTGTGCAAAGAGAGTTAAAAGGTGAACTTCTGAGTGATGCATGAATTCTGTTTGTGAGCGACTGCTTGATCAAAGTAGAAAGTGGGCTTGGAGAATCAGGCGGATGTAGCAAACATCCACAGAAGAACCCCGTTTGACAGCTTTTGAGGGATCACAATAAAGTACGCTGACGATCCGCACCAAGAAACTAGTCATCAGTGTCGGTTTACAAAAATGAGATTGGACCAAGGAAAGACGAAGAATGTTGTCGTGGACAGTCGTAGAAAAATCTTGTCGGACGGATGTTCGCACACAAGTCAGATGTAGCGGAGGAAATTTTGATACTCACAATACTTACCCAAAATTAATGGAATAAAGACGAGCCCGCCGATTTATGAAGGTCTTAATAAAGCCTCATGCAGATTAGGCTTATCGTATGGCATCATTATTTTCAGCAGCAAGAAACCACGTATATTTGTACAGTGGTTACGGATGCATAGGCTTTGTGTCGCCAATAATCTGAGAGGAAAGGGGTGTATAGCTAAGCACTGCAGGATGTAAGTGCTATCATTGTTGCTTTACTTCAGAGGCATCGGTGGTGGGAGGTCAAGAGGGGAAGCTATGCATTGAAGGTAACAGCTTGGACGCATGGACACTATCGAGCGCGAGACAGAGCCACATATGTCAGTGTCACTAACCACTGATATGTCCCTTCTCAGGGTCAACATCCAGGAAGACGGTAATGACAAGCTCTGCTGATTTTTCTGGAAACGGCCTTCATACTTTGCTGCAGGTCATTGGTTGACCTGCCATGGCTCGTTTCCATTTTTTGCGTAGTTGTGCGAAAGGGACCCTTCAAGGAACTCGGTCGACTGACATACGGATCACACGCCCAAGCCAGCACAAAGTACAGTGTGATCAGTCCAGCGGTCGTGGGCAATTTATTTCTTCCGAAACCAGTGAATGTACTTCTGCATCACTGATCCGAAATTCCCACCAGACTGGAGCAATGATCCGAAGATACCAACGGTCAAAACCCTAAAGTCGGGCACACCAATCACATCGCTCAAGCGTGAACGCGTTCACCTGTTCAGACAGGAAAATTCAGATGCGTCCAACCGGCGCTGGTGTAGTAGTGGTAACATACTCGCCTCGCATATCAGATGTCCGGAGTTCAAATCCCGGCACGTCCATTGGATATGCACCGCTCTAATAAGAGCGAAACTCGAGTCGAATGCTTCTCCCCGTTTGGTGAGGACTCACCAGAATAATTAGCCATGACAGGAGGACGACTGTCTGAACGAGAGGGATGTGAGTATGAACAAAACTCTAAAGGCTTTGACATCCTCAGGTCTTAATGATCAGATTTATGACCTACGTTATAGTATGAAGCGTAATGCGGCATTTCAGACTGAAACACTAGCAGCTAAACTGATGCCATGATATTGTATAGGGAAAATCTTTGAGGACATTGACAATGAGGCTGTCAGTTTCTTGTGTGTTATATTTACATATATTCCTGTGGATCTATCGGGAGTGCCAAAACTTAGTTGGCTTTCAGATACCTGGAGAAAAATGTCATGACACTTTCTTGAAAATAAACTGACTTAAGTGAATTTAGCCATCACCTATAAATTTGCACACATCATATTTCTTCCAAAGCCTGCTACATCTTTTGTGCTCCTCACGATGGTTTCAGGACGTCACCACCGTACTGATGAGTCACAGTTGAAGAATAACCGTCCAAAGTGCTGTACACAATGCTGCACGAATCCATCAGCTGTGCAGAATGGGCTGCAGAGACACTACGGTCTGCTTGATTGAAACGGTTTCGTTTGGTTAGCTGACCTGTGGGAATTAGTGACTCTGAAATTACACAGCGAGTAATGTGTTGGAATATTGGTAGCTCAGGTGCATTAATTTTTAATTGATCAGGTGGCTGTTGGTCTTTTTGCCGAGCTTGGCAATTGAGTTGCAGACGTTTCGTCATCATTCGAAGGGACATCTTCAGCGCCGTCGAAGATGTCTCTGAAGAAGTCTCCTGGAATTGTGACGAAACGTCTGCAAATCAATTACCAAACTCCTCGAACAGATCAACAGCCACTTGATCAATTACCAAACAGCAAGTAATCTTTTGATGAATCCTTTTGAAGTGAAAGTTAAGACACTCTATAGGAAGTGGTCCTCAAAAACGCCACCAAATTGCCATCAGGAACTTCGGGTTTTGAGTAAAATCGTATCATTGGAAATACAGGGTCAATAAACTAGTCAAGAGCTCTAACATTTAACCAGACAACCCCTGTCTTTTTTATTAATGATTTATACCTGCTTTAAATTATTGCCTGAATGTATTGAAGTTGGACTCCTTGCTGACTAGCTGAGTGACAAAACTCAGTGTGACGTTGTTTGTACCGCTGGAAGATGTGCCAAGACGAGCATTGCAACCGTGAAGTTTTATATTGTGAAACCCTTCGAATTTTTTTCATTTCCTGAAGGTGATGAAGGCATGTGCGTGATTTGGGAAGTAGGTCTGATAGCCGTCTGCGAGTAGAATTACTAAAAAGGCAAATTTTATTGCGGTGAGTAATCCGTTCCAAGTGGCACAACAATCTTTCGAAACCATAATTCGCAGTCTGCCCGGTGTTGGGCGTAAAATAGTGAAGCACACCATTGCAAACATTTGCATCAGCGGATATCTCTGTTTACATATCTTATTGACAGAGATGTCAAGCTGTGTTAGAAGTGGGGCTGTGGATGGAATTTTTATGGCTATCTAACCTATATTTTCTTGAGTTACCCACTCGAACCAATTTGCAGGTGGTTTAGCATCCCCAAGGCGTGTTTCACATATGTGTTTATTCCTAACCTGACAATATCGTCAAGATGAAATACCCCTTGAGACTGTCAGGAGTGAGACGATGCGTGACTGGTAAATGTCATTCTGAGACAGCACAAAATGTCACCCTATCATTTTTGACGACAGTTCAGTTAAATGTTTTTTTCGAGAGTGGAAACGAAGAAATTACGGGCCAACTGTTGACGGGCTGAAATGAGTTTGTGAATGTTTCGATACTTTCAGATATGGCGACCAAATAAGGGTGGTGTGGTCAGGAGTGGAAATGCACGCCTCTAGGCAAAAATAAATTTAAAGTGGTGCTCTGTTGAAAGCAAACTTTGTCCGAAGCCTAGAAGAAGTGATACCTTTGGATGTCGGGGTGGTTAGAAGGGTTACCACAAATATTTCGCGTTTGAACTTCAGGAAATTTCCACAGAGGCATGAGGTTTCATTGATGGCCAGCTCAAAACAGTAGAAAAATTGTTTCTACTTGAATACAATTTACTGATCAGTGAGAAATAAGCCTACTTTTGATGTGTAACCAGAGGAAACACTCATTTTGTCTTGGTTAATAAAACTAAAAATGGTGTTGCGCAATAGTCCAGGTTAGTTCTGCAAAAAAACATTTAAGTTCTTTGGGACGATATTTCGACTGAATCTGTGACGTCTTTGTCTGATGATATAAGTACCGTAATACCAGTAGCACGTTGCTAACTGGGGCAGCTGTGCTCAGGGATAATGTAGTCACACCGTCGATCGCAATGATGTCATACAAGTATTTGTTCATTCGTTGTATTGTCTGGTCAATCCTGTCGCTTTTGTTTTCACTAACTCCAATCAGATTCTTTGCGTTGCTCCAAAAATAGCTGTCTGTGCAAATTATTGATTTAGTAACCAAAGTCCTTAATTTATCGTTACCTCGCATTTCAGACATTCGATTACCTGTATCTCTGCTGTATTTCTGAATAATACTCTTAAAGACCCCACAAGAGGTGCATGGTGAGATCGTCGTTTATAATGACTGTGATTCCGATTTTAATCGTGACACATGACAGTTGATCGAACGTGATAATGCAAGAAATAATATTACGAGTTGTTCAGGATTATTTAGATGACGGAAGACTCTTGTCCGAGTGCCTGATGGAGCATACTGCATTTTATAAACAAATTAAGCGGTACGAAGTATTGCAAATCTCTATGTTCTGAACACAAATGTCCGATTTATCAAACATCTCATATTTTCTGGGGAAGCATGCTGAGAAACATGTCTCTTTCCTTATTAGTAAGAACAAGGCCCAACTTTGGGCTGTGAAGCTTCAATAAAACAAAAATCGCTTGATGTATCTTTTTGGTTCACAAGTATTTTTTGTAAAAAACTGAATTATACATAAAAAATCAAGCAACTGTAACATAAAATGGGCTCCCATGCGTAAATGATTATAGCTTCAGTAAACTGGCAACAGGTAAATCTTCTAGTTGTTTGTGTTCGTTTTTATTATTCAGTTGTGGAACCAATTTGGGTGCACGAACAAAAAATGTGCAAGCATAGAGAAAGTGTTGTTTTTCTTCCGCTCAGCGTCTTGTCCATCTTGTAGTGTGAAAATGCACACCTGTCGTGCGGTAGTCTCAGATACTAAATAACAGACCTTATTTTCTTTGACAGGACACTGGAAATACGGTTAGCTGGATTCAGAAGGTAAAAATCGCCTACTTACATAGCATTAAGAAAGGAAGATATGGACATTTTCTGACATATTGCACTTGGCGGTGGATATTTTGTCCGGTATGTGGAGTCAGTCTATGCTGAAAAGCCGAGGAGCGTCGTACAATGGCTTCACCTTATTGGGAATAATCAGCAGTGCGTACCTCACTAGCCGTTAGGGAATATTGAACCTGCGCCCTAACTGCTGCTAATCTGAACACTTACGCTTCCGGCCACGAGAGACTGCCCAGCAGTGTGATTAACTAACTTCCATAGGATTTAGCGCCACCCATCCTTCACTCACAGAATCCACATCACAGGGTCATGTTTCGTCTGGCTCTTTGTCCTGTTTGTTGAAGAATAATATACCTTCAGTAATTCCCAAAAAGCTGGTGACCAAAACCTTTTTTCAATGAAGACGCAATAGCAAAACTACACCAGTTCCCAAAATAAGTTTAGAAAACTCCAGGAATACCTCAGTGTGAAGAAAACGACAAGAGGATAATGGCTCATATGTCGAAATTAGCTATGATGCATTACTAGTTATGGGTAAACACAGGTTTAACCATAAGTTAATCATAATCCTAGCACTCAGAATGCTAAGAATCAAGCTGCAAGCCTGAACTGGCACATATTTTTGTAGCATATTGTTTATAAAATGGAAGCTTATCGTTATATTTCAAAATGTTATTTCCATTTTATGATTTACTGCATACAAGGTTGAAAATATTTACAATTCTGTTTGGTACCTATAACCGCTATTGAACCAAAAAACTGAGTTCAGGTAGCGGTTACTCAGTGCTACGGTGTTACGTAACCATAAGATTCCAACCATTAATGCCATGCATATCGGCACATGCCGTTTGAGATAAAAGAGCATTTGTCCTTCAGCGCCTCGGGAGCTTCAACAACCCTGGCTCCATCTGGAACCCTCAAACTAGTTATAGAATGACAGGCACTGATGGGGTGGTCCTGGAAGGCAGATTAACACGGGTTACTAGATACGCCATAATGCTTCGCCTCTCCCTTGCTGAACATTGTTCACCAAATGGAAGGGAGGTTTTGATTCGTCATACTTTGACAACAGTCCTTTTTTCATCAGCTATGCTGCGTGGTATGCTAGGCACATGGGTTGATTAATGTGACGTTCCACCATAAACGCAACGGCATCAGATGGTTAAATGTTACATTACATTCTACTGCGCAAAAATACTGGGATGACATCGTAAACACAAAGAAAACTCCACGTGCGGTAAACGTTGCCGAAAATACTCTGGACAAAATGAGTTGTCCATTTTCCCGGTGTCACTGAAACTGTCAAGAAAAATACCGGGTCTAAACGAACCAACTTTGTGTGAAATATTGGCTATTATTAGAGTTACTGAATAAAGCTTCCGGCCGTTTCGGCTAGATGGGTTATCAGATAGGCAACCCTTGGTGGCGACCGAAAATATCTCACGCTTTAGATTTCTGTGTGTATGAAATGAATAACGAATTAGTTTTGCGCATACTGGAATCCTTCGGCTGACAGCCATTTACTTTAGCTAAAAATAAGCAGAAACGTTTTGACGTCAAAACTCTGATGGTTATACGATACGATGGATACGATATATCAATCGTCAAATGGAAGTTTTCCATCAGATATCATGTCAAAATCTTAGGCCAACACCGTAACGAAGGCAGTAGGCTGTTAAGTATCTACCCTGAGGACCGACAACACTTACGATTGGACAGTTATAACGCAATTATCAACAGCAGTCAGATTCTTTCAGAGGCATATAACAACAAATTAATTGTCGTTTTGTTATATGGCTTTGTCTTATTTAATTACGCTTGTATTAAAACGGAGAATACAATTCTGTTTACCTAAAAGGTCCGATGAAAATGATCCTATGCGATCTTATAACATTTTTCTCAGCAATAGAGCTGTCTACATGGTGCACGAAATTCGCCAAAAATTAATAGGATAGGTTTGTTCGCATTTCAAACATAGACAAATCCATCGAAGGTAACCAGTATATGTATAGTTTCTCGTCCACTTACCACCTGAAAGTAAAAATCCGACTTAGCGTGGGCTTTCAAATAGAACCCTTTTTGCGTCATGCGGAAAGCGAACTGTACCAAACAGTCAGATCCTGTAATCTGTTCACTGTGGACCTGATGAAACTGGTTCATTTTAGAGGACATTGGATATTCACATCTGTAAGGATCAACTAAGTTGTAGTAAAAAATGACAGCCAAGCTCTTCTTGAGTAGAGTTTTCATCTTACGAGAAGCCCGTTGTGGTTGTTTGTGTTTAATTTTATTACTAGGAATATATCCCCGAAATGTAAGTTGTGCAGAAATTGATCAACACGGGAAGGTAACCGGGAAAAAGTAACTTAATTTTTCGCGAGATCTCAGTGAATGAGACAGGTGCGGTCTATCTGTTCTAATGATCTTATTATCATTACTTTTTATTCGTAATTTGCCGTTTCAGCTTCTGGTCTCCTTTGTCATCATCCATAGAGCACTATCCATAATAAATCTTCGAATCTCTGACTGGATGGCTTTCCTGCGCTTAAACTACGTTGTTAAACTGAAAGGATCAAATTCCTTCTCGTGCATATTGCTGAAATGTACACTCGGGGTTCTGAAGTGGACGAAAGTAACCTGCGCCGTCGAGGTTTTGTTCTTTTGCCACGCTTCAACTAACAAATGGTCAACTTGCATTCACAATAAAAATAGAAAGACGTCAATACCCGGTCAGAATTTGATTTAAGCTGGTGTACCGTAAAGCACGGCTTGCTTGCAAAAACTTACAAGACAAAATATGATCGCTTGGTGTTACGGAGCTTGGATGGACGTCCAAGGGTATCATTGTCTATTCTTGATTTATCACTGTGATTTTGGGAGACACAAACCTCGGGACACATTCACTGCAAGCGTATACATTGCATGTCAAAAGTCTTGAAGCCTTACTATTTTAAGCTATACTATGACGCTTATACTAATACTAATTAAATTTAATGAAGCGGCGTTCCATGACGTTTTTGTGAATTATCGAAACAACCTTCATTTCAACCTTGAGGACTAGGGAAGATTTGCTGCTCTTGACATAACCGTCTGAAGCTCACCTAACTCATCCTAATTATCGCCTGCTCATATGAGCTTTAGTCATATCTCCATGAGTGCATACCACAGAAGAAGACCATATGTATGGGAGATTTTTCACGAGTGTGTTGCTGAAGGAAAATCCGATACCAAAGGGGCGCCAAAGATTTGACTGATTTCTCCTGATTATTTGTCCTGGTTTTCCTTTTTTAATAGCAACCTGCAGAAATCTACGGTTTGTTGTGCTTCACATGGTACAAGTCGTAGCTGTCGGACTGAAAATGCCTGGTTGTAGGTGAGGCTGCCATTGACTGTGCGGCTGTCTCGAAGTCAGAATTGGGTAGGGCAGGGTAGCTTGATGCGTACGTTATGTTGCGCCCACCTGAGTCAGAGTTGTCTCCCCTTTCTCTCTAGGTAGGTGGTCGAATGTAAACGCCTAAAACGATGAATAAGTTTGAACATGGTTCACTGAGTTAGTTGGAATTTGCCTGTGAGTGTTAAGACCCGGTTGCATGTGTGGATGTTTTCACGGCGTAGCAAGTAGCTTTAGTAGCTGGTATGATACGTCCTCCCACCAGCCAACAACCGCTGTCTTCATGAAAATCTCTACTTTTGTCATTTGACAAATTAGGTTCAATACTTGAGACTTTCATGGTAAACGACCAGCCCTTAGCATCCTACTGCCATAAACATTTGTTCCTGTTTTATGCAACGTCTTTTGCAGCATAAGTTACTGGTCTGTTGTTCTGCAGTTTAACCCCTACGCCTTGTTTAAGTTTGTTAAGGGAAACCGGAAATTTCCTGAGCGATATAACTCATGTGATCTGAAATACCTATAAAGTCGACCCGAAATTCTAGAATGATCTTTCTGAGCTTACGTTCCACCGTACACCCCGTAGTTTGCCGTACTACACATAAGCAGTTAGAACACCAATTTGTATGGGGAATTCATCAAGTAGTATCAAGAACGTGAGTCGCAGTTAGCGATACGAGACTTGAAAAAGTTTGGTGCATCATGACTAAACAGAAACCAGTTATTCTGCATTCCCTGGCGTTTGAAAACACGATCGCCATTAGAGTGTATTAAGGCCAAAATTACCACACTTTCCGTCGCTTCGAGTAGGTCTGTTTTTTACCTATCAATCTAATGATGGGGTGTGGGATATGGGATAAGGTTGAAGTAGACCCTTTGGAGGAGGAGAATTAACCTATCCAGAAGATGTTCTTTGCTAAGGAATACTGCATCCTTAGTTGAATTTCAGTTTACTTACTGTCATTACCGCTTTGTTGATTTACGCAAAGATTTTATACAGTGACGCGGCTTATATTCACTATTTTTCAGCTTCACGATGCGAATTTTACTCACCTGCGGTCTTTATGTCACGGGAGTGGACTGGACATCAAACGAAGACTAGTGTCCATGCACCCCAGATCCGTTTACCTATCCTTTTTTGTTGTTGTATATACGTCTCATGGGGCAAAACTCAAAAGTTTTACAGCACGGTGGCAAATTCTGTCTTAATTCAGCTGCAATTCAAACAAATGCATGTAGCTTCGGTTTACAAGAGACCAGAGGAACCTGGTGAGTCCTTTTTGCGAGGATGGATGGTTTGACATTCTGTTCAAACCTAAATTGCATTCGGGTATTAAATGCGGTGTGTTCCGAGCAACTTTTCTACAAGGACGGTCGCGTTCCTTGCAGCTGTTCGTTATGGTTAAATTTCTTCCAAATGTAGTCTTCTGAAGTCGGTTGAAGAATGGGTATGTGTGAGCTTATCACCAAGGAAGCCATACACGCCTTAGCTCAGGTGGCAAACTAGAAAGCTAAAAATGGTCTTCAGTGGTTAGTGAATAGCCAAATGCACACACAGTTTAGTGCTTAATTGCGATCAGGTAATTTCTAAGTTAGATAGAATAATGGATTGCTTCGATTCGATATTCTTAACATTAACGGTCAATTTGGGTCAATATACACCCCTTCTACGGCCTAACTAAAATAATGAGAGCAGAATATTTCATCGAAGACAAAGATGCAGAAACAATCCGATCAATATTTTTTTTCGTGGCTTATTCATCATTAAATTTGTGTCCGTGTGAAACTCAAAGCATGCCTAAACCAAACGTGACTTTTAGAACGTTTTTAGCATTACTCAGAAAATGCGGCTAGACTTTAATATCTTGAGTATCGGCCCAAAAGAAAACCGAAAAGTCCTCTCACATAATTGACTAAAGACCAATAAAGACAACGGATGCCTTTGAAACTTGCCTAATTTGTTTATTGGGTAAGAGAAACGGCGCAAGAAGGCTATATTAAGAATCCATGCACTTCACACGAAACTGGAGTTGTTGAAACTGGTCATATACAATGAGCATCAACCGCTGTCGGCGGTATTTCCCTAAGGGATCTGTGATGGGTACTCTGCCATAGATTTTCAGCTATGCATAGAACTTAATACTCAAAACCTCGAAAGTTAAAATCGTTTTGCTTCCTTCTTCTTATCCATGAGTCCTCATAATTAACCGCGCACTTTTACTTTCGTAAAAAGACAATTTTGAGCAAAATTATGAGGCTAACTGCAAATTTTTCTAGTAAATTTCCGATGTTTTTCTTCACTTCCGAATTCGATAATGCAAACAAGGTATTTTCCTTAAATCGTTGCTATTAAATCAACATTAATAATGTTTCAAGAACTGGAAATCTATTGAGCAAGAACTGAGCAGTGTTGGTGGCGAAACCAGGTCGAATAGGGCGAATACCTTTTAGATCACGAATGGCATCACAAAGAAAGTTACAATATAGCTTTTGGTTATGAGTGCTACTGTTCACGATGGACAGAATATTCCACTTTTTTGAAAAGTTGTTTTGATATAAGTCACGCATAATGGCCATCCGGTTCAATAATCAGAGGCACACAATTCAGGCTATCTTCTCATTCCCACCCCTATCGTTAACTAACAACTCGGGCAAAAAATGTCATAAAGCTTATCATCTCATTAGGGATGATTAATGAGTTGACTGGGAAATGGACCGAATACGCTATGCTCATGTTTGGAACCTAGTTGGTTACATCTGGCTTCGTGAGTTAAACAAGAATAGAGAAATGATAGGGGATGGAATGGAACAGTGACAAGACTAAAATCCTACTAGTTCTGTAACGAATTTCATTTTTATGCGTAAGTCGACAGCTGGCCAATAACGTGTTTGTGCACGAAACAAAATCACTCAGGGAAGAAGTTAATCATCTGGAGTCTGATCTGCTAGCAGGTGTCAGGTTTTTTGTTCATTTTTCAGTTTTAATTCAGCTAGTGGAGTGCTTGTGAAATTCGCCATTTCTCATTGCTGCACACTGGATCCAACACTGCTTTTCGACTCTACAGGCAAGGAGTTAAACGTTTCTGGTTGCCCTTTGTGAAGCTGAAATGACGTCTTCAAAATGTATTGCTTAATATTCTTATATGCTTTGCTCATATGACGTTAACCTTTGGGCGAAACTCGATGGAAAATGTTTGGTAGCTAGTCACATAAATTGAACGATGAAACCCTCAAGCTGCAAAACATCATATCAACCGATTTTTGAGTTTAACGTACAGAAAGCAAGCCAGGGGTAAACCGCTTCGAGGACCCAAGAGTTTCGTGAGATTGCCACAAAACTCCCGACACCCTACTATCGGTGTCACTTTTCTTGGGGCTCACAAACCAGGTATAGTACTCGACTTTCCATCAGATTTATGTTCCGCTTGAGAAACATACTGTATATTACTGGTAAGAGATAATAACTTGCGATTACATTTGCTGTTGACCAGAGACTTACCTAATTTTTTCTTTAGTGGTATTGTTCACCACCGTTTTCCCTACCGAGGCTGCCTCACACTTCACTTGACACCTTATAGGCAATATGTTATTTTAAAAAAACAGACTGCCAATTTTTGAGTACCTAAAGTGCGACACATTTAACACATTCAGCTGAGGAATACCACAAACGAGAGATTTTCTGAGATTCAGTTGAGCCCTCGCTTAGCACCAACTTAATTTGCGAATCATCCTTCAGAATTTGATCACCCTGCGTGCTGAAAAATGATAGACGAGGTGAACATAAAAGTTTCTCGTGGAATAGCTGGTGTTCTGAAATGTGTGGCACTGGTTGTTTTTATCTTGGCTACTTTAGTGCACAAATCATTGACTGAAGTTTTCGTTACTTTATTTCTTATCATAAGCTTTACGTTGTCTTCCACTTGGTTTGTTATGAAATGTAGTGCACGCATTTTCTGTTCCACACAAGTTACACAACGTATAGCCGAGTGCAACTTGTCTTCTGTATAACACAATACTCTGGTTTTTTAAAAGTTGCTGATAATAATTTGTTTCTTTAAAAACTCCTTTGTTTACATTCTCACTCTACAGAAGGACAATGCATATCCCATCACCAGCCTAAAAGTGAAAAGTTGCTACTTTCATAATGACAGAATGGAAAATTGACCCAGCGATTGTCGGCCTGAACACATGAACGCGCTTGGCTTGTTTAAAAAGCAGGCTTTTATTGAGGAAGAAACCGTCGTCACCTTTGTACAAATTTGCCTTGATTTGCTAGCCTACTCTTATCCATTAGAGTTTAGAGCACAGTTCCTAAGCCTGGTTATCTTTCGTTTTTTCTTCGCGAAGGGTGTTTCGCAAGCATTTGCAAAATCTGTACGCTATTTGTTCAAATGACTCTCTTTGGAGCTTATCATCTTTTCCTGTAAATATGGTTTCGATCAGTTGACACCAAAAAGAGAAAGATCACACTCAATAATTGGTAACAAGCTCATCCCGCATGTCAAGTGGTCGCAGTTCGAGTCCCCACATGCTCAAGGGTACACAATGTCAATAAGCCCTAATTAAAGCGACATTCAACTCGGTCGCCCTTCTTCCTATGTCTTCATGCTGGTAACAAGAAAATATTGTGACAAATGAGAGTAATGCGGATAAAATGGCATTCTGTTGTGTCTAATAAATGCCTGGTTATACTTGGGTCATCTGATGTACTGAAACGTGGATCCATGTTTTTTGATGGAACTGACCCAGAAGGTGGCTGATTTTTCTTCGACAGCCTACGACCGGTTTCACCATTCTTGGGGCGCATCAGTTAAGGACAATTTACTGATTTCCGTCAACCTTATGTTCTACCTGATTCCAAATTGTACGAAATTCGCCAGATGCTCCCATTAGCACACCACTTTCCTTTTGACGGGTGGCCCATCGCACTTCAAGCTGATCGTTTTTGATGGTCCGCTTCGACTGAATATGCTGCTGGATCCACCTCGTTACAGCTCTGCGACGATCAACAGCAGTTAGTTAGAATCCCAGTCACTTATCGTCTGACGGGTTAAATTCAGGATCGAATTGTGGCGTAAGAGGATAATGGTCCACTATACCTGACGTTTCGTAGGTAGTCTCCGTCAAGCTGTAACACAATGAACTTGAGTTTCAAAGAGAAAATGCACCGTAAGGATATCGCGGTCTAGATCTAAGAATTCGTGTGGAACATTCTGACTCCCGCGGGTATGTTTTAAAGCCAAAGGAAATACCTCAAACATCGTGGAATATAAGGTATTGAGCACATGTGGTAAAGTTTTTCAAGAACACTTGTGGTTTAGTTCAGTTTAACGCTGTGATAACCCGCAAGTTTCATTTACCTATTCTACCTCACACACAGGCATTAGTAAGATTTGAAAATAGGAACTCGTCCCCAGTATTACTCGAGCTGTCTTAAGGCATCACTTTGGCAAAGAAGGAAATCGTGGCTGACGTGGAAATCTATTTTCTACGTAAGTAGTATGCCAAACAAAACTGGGTAGCATTTCATATGCAATACCCTATTTCTAATAAAAACTTGAACAGTTCACGCAACTTGGGCCCGACTAGAGAGAGAGAGAATAGCCTAATATTTTAGCCGTTCTGCACAGGTACGCGGCTGTGATAGAGGACACATTACAGAAGGGTCCATTAAGGGAGGATGGACTGTAATATTTTGATATTGCTCTAGACTGGTAGTTTGTCAAGTAGAGCAAGCATGTAAATCGGCAATCTCTAGATACAGTGGTCAAATCACGCACATTGAAGACAAAGAACTCACTTATCTTCTTTGTGTGGACACACCGGGTGATTTTCTGATGTACAACTTCTCACAATAAGATGTTAAGACGTCAGCTAGTTAATCCACCTGCTGTACTCTTTACATTACTGAAATGTCCAGTTGACTAGTGAGACAGTGAAGTCAAATTGTTGTCAAAAGGAGTTGCACACCGGGGTGACTGGTCCAAGAAGCTTCGCGCAGCAGCTGACTAAAGGGTGCTGGTGAGGAAACAGTACGGTCAATGCAGACACACAGCGATGTGTGAACACGGTCGCAAACACACGCGTCAGATGGGCATAGACCGCCTGTCTCCCATGTGCGTGTATAGCAAGGCAAGTACTCACGCACGCACTCGCCTGGCTAGCCATGAGGACCAGAGGCTCGTATGTACAAACATACCTAAAGACCACTGGGACAACCAACAACACTACAGGTGACTAAGTTCAAGCTGCCGGTGTGTTTACTGCACGCTACTGGTGGGTGGCTGGACAACAATCCTCTAGAAGACACGGTAGGAAGATGGGGAGTGAACTAGAAGGAAGCCTGCTCCAGTCGTCCCAGTCACACGAGACTCAAATTTGTCCACATTACCATTAAAGAAACAAGATAGTATGACATTTTGAATGACCAATGTGTTGTTGCGCTTCAGGATAACCAGTGAGATGGGAAAACAAACTCAGAAGTCTCTCTATCTGACAAGGTATTGTTATCCTGTTCTGAGCAAGATGAGGCGTTACCCTAGTGATGCGACAAACTTCGTAGCAGTAAAAGTAGAGAAAATTGATGGTCATCCACTGTTAACAATTCCATCGCATATGCATACGTGTGAACGCTCGGAAGATTTTGGTCTATTTGATGTCTTGCGTGTGTGTATGCGCGTGTTTGCTAGTGTGTGACAGCATGCAAAACAGATCGCTCGTGCAGATGGAGGTATTTGGGCACCAGCTGCATGCAACACCACAGTTTTTCCGTTGTTAGATTCATATCGAAAATTACAGGGCACGCGAGTGACGAATTTGGAGTAGATGTTGCGAATGGGTGTTGACGGACACGAAACGGACGAAGTTCCTACAAAGCTAGCAAATTTATGACCTCTGGGACTTTTGTAGATTAACTTTTCTGGATATCCTAGCCTGCATAGGTATTGTACTGTTGCCTGTTCCTATATTCAGTCAGGAGTAGTAACTGGCTCTAAGAAACAGACCACTGATTGCGATCTGTAATAATGAATATTATAAAGCACTTTTGCAAAGGTTCTACAATGATTGGTTTGCACTTAGTACGAGCTAGTCAATACGGCTGGACTATACCTGGGAATTTTTGTGACAAGCCCTGTCAAAAATGCACGATGCAGAGTGAGAAGCAAATAATCGTCAAATTCTTCCAGTGATTGTGAAGACTTAAGTTTACTCAAAACGCGAGCCTCACACTCTAAGTTTAAACACTTGAATTTAGTTGGACAGTTGGATTGACGTTTCTAATTTTTCGTACTTGCTGTCATGCCATGCTCACCTGATACACAGACGTGTTAACGTGGATGGGACTGCTCCAGTGTGATGGTCAGAAGCGTAAAAAAAGCTGTAATAGGTCGTCCTATTATGCTGGTTTAGGTCAGAGGAACGTGCTATGTCCAACCACAAACTCTTAGTTACACGGAATTTCGGTGGGCGTTTGTAGATTGCGCAGTGAGTGTGCGGAGATCCTTGTTTAATCAGATTCAGTGTAATCCGTCTGTCGGTGGGTATTTATTCGATTAAATTCCATTAAATTAGCGCGCTCGGCGTACTAACAAACAGCAATACCGAGTTGCCTTTCACCTCACTTGAAACAAGCAAATGTAACAAGAAAAAAGAAATGGGTTGTCGAAATAAATACGAAAATAGTTTCAGTCCCAAGAGAAAAAAATCGAGCTCAGCTTTGGAGTATATGCCATGCCACACAGTTTTTTGGTAGTACCAATAAGGATATTACGTCCCATGAAAATGTTGTGGACTTCAAAAGTACCTCGAGTTCTTTTGCTTAGCAGATCAATAAGAGGGAGAATCATCCTTATTACAGGTCTTATTCATCAGGCGAAAGTGTAGAACTGATCATGTCACTTTCGTCTGATAGACTTTTAAATATTTTTTGTCAGTCTAAACAAAAACACTTTTGCGTGTACACAAAATATTATCCTTCAAATCTTTAAGTGCGTCATTTTTGCTTATTGCAATCACAACAGAGAATATACATTATTAGAAGATTCTCTGCTACATTACACAGACATCTAAATGCAAAGTGGGTTACGAGAAATTAGAACTTAGCCGGGGTTTAAATTCCATTATTAAGCTACTCTTATCACCGCCTCTAAGATCCGAATGTATTTTTGCGGCAGTTTTATCTTTGGGTTATGGAAAAATATACTCTGCCCACTGCTTAATAAGCCTGCACTTCATGGGTAAGGCTAAACCCTGACCTTAAGTTTGCCAGTTTATATAGAAATATGGTCTGCTACGCAAGTGGTATCATTGTTGGTGAAAAGCGTGTAACATCTCTGAAAAGGCAAATTTCCTGACGCCATAACTCTGGTATTCGGTGCACACAAATCATTATGAAAATTCTTGTATCCAGAAAGGCGGATTCTACTTGAATTGGGCGCTAATCACTCTGAATTTAAACAGAAGTTCGCCATTCACATTCAAGAACTGTTGCTTCAACATGTTACTAATGGATATCATTACTATATCATCACTGTCTACATTTTATTCACATCTTTTGCCACTGAGAAATGTTAAATTTCCCTACAGGTCAGTCTAACACGCAAACCCACCTACTAACATTACTTGTTTTCCTGGGGATCCGTTGAAGCTTCTTGCGCCTGGAATTATCGGCCAACGAGTGCCAAAGCGCCTCTCACAAACAGCTGACAGATTCATCCTGATATTATTTGACCTCATCATATAAATTCAAACGTTTTACTTTGACGCTAAGTGATTTTACACACAATTGCATCAACAGGCTTATACGACTCAATATATTTGAATTCCAATTTCAACTCTTTCCGAAATTCATAAAATCACCTTCTCATTTACGCGAAAGAATATGTTGACAGATTTTTACATTTTTTTCTTACACTTTAATTATACATGGTTCTCAGCCAATGGGATACAATCGATTTGTTCGAGTATGTTGATGAAAGTCATCTAAAAGGCAATCAGTAACAACAGAATGCAAATGAATGTAAAATCCAGTTAAAATAAAAATGTTTTCTGTTTGTTTAGGTAAATTTAATCATACAGTTCCAATTTTCACTCTTGGAAACAGTACTGTACTTTGATCTTCAACTTAAACAGAGCTATTGATACGACCGTTTTCAGCATAACTCCAAACCTAGGATTTATGATAAAATGTACGTGGCTCAGAGGGTTACGGAATAAGTTTTTAAAAAAATACAGAAATCACCAGAGAATTGAATTAGTTACAAAGTTTGCGCAAATAATCGTTTCTTTGGGAGAAATTTTAAATATGAGCTCCGATCGTTTTATACGGGGGCCAGCAACACAAACGCTACGAAATACCTTCACCCACTGTTAGGTGACCGTTTCACTGATGCTTACTGGTTTTTATTTCAGCGGTATCCCAAACCTAGGCATTGCCTAAAAGTATTTTGAACCATATGGGGATATGTTTGGGTATATTTCCGCACTGGATCGTCAAAAAAGTTTGCAAATGGAACAGCTGTTTACTTCTGATGGAGCCGAGAAAAATCGGTGTATCCCATTGACTGGAAATAGAGTTATGCCAAACATTTTCGAGGGCCTCGTAATTTTGTCACAGCAAACGGGCTACAAAAAATGGTCTGGCTTGCACGGCAGACATTGCGATGAGCAATGACAGAAGCCATATTCAGGAAACAGGCCCGTGTCTACGTTTTGTCTGGCATTAGCGCCGCAAGGTTAGCTCTGTAAAGTCCTCGTAAACCATAACTGACTTTCAGCCCAACTAACTGCTAGAGCGAAATATTTAATTCATATACACACAAATGAGGGAAAAACAGTTTTCCGATGAAGACGAAATATTTTTTTACGTTTTAACGGATTGTAGATGTTACTCCTTGCTATTTACTGTAAGCTTTAGCCAAACGTGTGACGAGTATTTCACTCACATGATAAGCATCACTTCTGCTGGATACATAATAAACCATATATATATATACACATATATATATATAATAGACAGTGAAAAGCACTCAACGAGTAAGCACCAGGTTTTCAGTGTTATTCATATTAAAAGCAGTGAATCTATTTGTTATTCCTTGGCAAAACCAATGGGCGGAAAATTATAGGTAGCTTCGTTTGACCGTTTCAAAAGGAATGTTTGTCTAAGTTCCCTGAATTATGATAAAGTACAGTGGCAGTTGTCAACAGCTATCGTTGCTATAACCCAGCTGTTTAGGTAGCGCCTAGTTTGGATGACTTATCGGCGCCAGACAAAACAGAACACAACAGCGCATTGTGGCACCCTAAAGATCGATGATGTTGCTGTCTTACTTTCCCTTCCATTAACTGAAAGCCCTTCTGACAGGCTTCCAACGAAGCGAACAAACTGTTAGTGGATGGGCGTAATCCTATCCGTGTTTTACAAAACGACTGACGTCAGTAGTCTTGTTTTTCCTCCTTTCAACTCAGTTCTGCATTGTTGGTTATCTTCATTAAAGTCTCTTTACTCCATTTATCACTGTACAGAGTTCCTACTTCTTGTGACAGCGGAGTCAAACCCCAGAAGTCAGTAGAGATCGTTGGAATTGATTTCGGCTGATATGAACATTTCGGTTTGTGTCACTGTTTAACGAATGTTTCAGCGTTTTTCGAATGTGTCATCTACGGCAAATAGTTTTCTAGAACTACGGTGCAACAATGTGGCGATGGATAGTAGGAGCGCCTGGAGACATGTTATAAATGCTGTTACTGTTGGATATTGACAACTTGACAGTAAATCTGCTCGCCGAGCTTGACAGTTACTTTGGAAACGGCCCGGCACTATCGTTAATAGATAGGTAGTTTCTCAACTTTTCTGATGTTCATATATCCTCTGAAGAGTATGCGCAACGTGGCTTGTTGTTTGAGGATTGGCAGGTGAGGTATTTCATTGGTCCTTTCGAGACTTGTTTTGCCTTGAGGAAGGACTACCCGGTATCTGTTTTGTTCGCTGATTTCTCCCGTTCACTGGTATGTTCCCTGTGTTCTGACGGGTCCATTTTGCCTTCTCTGTTGCATTTTCCTTTCATCTGTTCTAATGAACGTCTATTTTTCTTCCGCCTACTCGATTGGTCTACTCGCCATTTGTGTTGCATCGTGACTTTTGATATTTTCGTAAGGTAGCTTTACTTTTGACCTAATTTTCATTTATTATTCTGTCAGAACTTTTAACTTACTGATTTGGGCTGGGCATTGGTGTGCGTTCCGGAGTTCTTGGTTGTATCTATCGCTCGGAAAACAGATGAACCAAGAACAGCAGGCGATAAATCCACCCAGTATGTACACACTTCGCTGTTAGTAAGGATGCGGACAGGAAATCCTATAAATGAAAGAGACATCCGTTATGAGAGGTAAGGGCCGAAATGAACCAGTGCAAAGCAGGTAGGAAGATAAATTTACTGCAATCGTTCAACAAATATTGTTGTCAATTGGTTTGTAAAGTCGAAGCCTGTGGAGACCAAAGCGGACGTATGAAGTTTAGAACAGAATGGTTTCACATACTTCCAGTTCAAAATACTTATTCCAAATATATGTTTCTTGTGATCTCCGCCGGACTTGCTATAGTTGCTTACTTTTGTTCAGCAGACATTTTTCGAACCTGTGTCAGTGATATCATTGTCTACTGATACTCCTACCAAAGTAAGTTGGATTTAACTGATCTCCCAAAAAAATGAACTAACTCCACTGGCACTGAATAGGATTTATTAAGTTCAAGAAAAAAATCATTCGAAATATTGTTTAGTATGATGGACGTTCATTTGCATTTGGAGCAGAGTTGATTGCACGTTTGTCCTATCATGCACAACTGTGATATGAGGAAAGGGTTGGATGATTAATGCTTTTATAATTTTACTGTAGTGTTCTAGCTTGAGTTATCCAGTACACATGCACCACACATGTTTTGGACATGTAACACAGCTTGAATAAAGCTCAAATATGGACAAACTGAGAGTTGAGTGAAATGGAAATTAGTCGAGGTAGTTATAATTATTTTTCCCAAAAAACAGACAAATTTTTCCCTCCTAATCCTGGTTGTATTGACCTGGGGGAAAAGTTCACGTTTGAATTGTTCTTACGCTCCGGCTTGGCAACTGCACTCTGGGTGAGTACGAATACCTATTCCGGTTGAAAAAAATAAGATTAGTTTGGTCAGAGGTCGCACAGTGCTTTACCCCAGATATATTAAATGGATATCATTTGGAAAGCGTTTTATATAAATGAACTCAGGCCATTATAAGAATGCTCCTTGGTGCTAGTTTTCACCATTTTGGACGTGGGGAACACTGTGTCCTGCTGAATTTTTCAGTCTACTGTAACCTTACCCGCTGTTACTATCTGTATCGCGACAATAACAATGCATGCGTGTTAAGACTTCGCAGCTTATTGATTCTCAGTATTTTTCTCTTTTCCTTCGAGTAATCATCCTTTTGAATCATATAGTGTCGCACTAGCCTAATCGTTCCCTCATAATATACTTGCTTAAAAATAATATCAATCTTTCCGCATACTTTAGATACCAAGGAGCAGCATTTCAGTTTAACTGAGGTGAATTGTTTCGGTAAGCATGGAGCGAAAGCCGCAGATTTTTCCGCGAGTGTGACGCACTTACTCATAGTGAAGGTTGTCGGTTCTGGTCATTTTAGTAAGACATACCACTAGTCTCTCTGCGGACAAAAGCCACAGGGCGATTTCTCCATCAGGAAGGTGTTTTCTGACAGAACTCCAAAGTCAGTGTTAAGTATATCAATATCAAAAATATCAAGCCTCCGTGCGTTCCCGCATCTTTTTCCCAGAAATCTGTATTGCATATTTGACATGGTCCCACGAGGTTGTGCTCTGCACGCATTCCAGGCTCTATTACCGGTCAATTTCACTGCAGTATGGTCCAAACAGTTGATTGTTGTTTCAGTGTAGCTGTCGGAAAATGCGGCAACAATCAGCTGTTTAATCTGGATATCAGGCAGTGGTTGTTTCTAGAATTTGTAACTCAGAGATCGTTGAAACCAAAGATATACCTCCCCTCAAGACGGAGTGCACTAGGAACGGGGCATTTCACTTTGCCAAGATGGCACCTCGGCTGAACTATTTCCTGCCCAAAAGGTGCCACAACTACGAGGGTCTAAGTGTGTCCAGCCTTCCTCTTACTAAGCAAAGCCAAAAAACTACACCCATATCAACACCAGAAAGCACATAATATGGGGACAGTTCTCGAATCGACGGTGCAGTGTTCAGCGACATTGTAAAAAATGATCAGCTTTCTAAAACGCGGCTATATCCGCCACTGAGCTGGATCCATGCACTCTGAATGCTTCAGCCAAATGTCGATAATCTTGGAATTCGCACTTCTGAAGCCTTCACCCAGGATGCGGTTGTTCACGAAAATTGTTAACCAAAACTTGAGTGGCATCAAAAATACGCCTAACTCGTGTTTACTGATATGTGCGTTTCTTTTCCATCGCACCCTGTCCATATCATACCTGACTAGTTTACAGATGAGTGTCATCCGCGTGTAGACACTTAACGTGACCAAATCTGACAGTCATGTCAGTTGACTGCTGACATTTTGAATATGAAGGCATGTATTTTCAAGCGCGCATAAATGTTTAAGATTTGCGTTGCTGGTGAGTAATATTACGAACGAAAGGACAGTGCAGAACATTTCCTCATTGTCGTAGACCAACCTGGATGTTTACGCCACGATAGGGAGATTGCTGTGTAAACAGGCGCGAAATGAACGATTAGAATGCTGGTAGGGTTTATCACCATTCGTGTTCCCGCCATCCGCGTTGATCAGAAGAGATCGACGTTTATCTAGGCTTCAGTGTCGTGTGCTTGTGCGTTCGTCATGATGTCACCATGTGCTCTGACTGAGATGCGGCCCAGTCAGTTGTTGCGCCACGTGAGGTCACGCGTATGCAGTTTTTCAACTTTCTGTTTCACACCCGATTCCCACGTCTAATGAAGTTTTCAGTAAACCCAATCTCGATTGATGGGAGTTTAGTTCCATCTGTAAGATTTTTTGCAGTTCGAGTATATGTTAATCTGTAGAGTTTCAGTGCAGCTACGTCCAACGCTTGACCTGAATTTGGGTTGGAATATAGGTGCGCTAGCGAATTCCTTTGAGTGGTTTAGCTGGAGCGCACTGACGACGGTAGTTGAGTCAACTTCAATTTCTTTTCCCCTTGTGTATGTTTTCGAGGGCGAGCTGTGTATGCTTTCTGTGCTCTCTCACTCGGGATGACTGGCTGATGCACCCAGCAAGACATTCAGAGGGAGAAATTGGGCTGATCCAGTTTGCGCGACGGTAAGATTTGACAGACCCTTTATCTCTTACAAGACGGTATTGCAAATTGTTGTTAATTGAAAACAATGTTTTAACATCCCCGAAATATCTTTCAGGTGGCGTCTGATGCTTGATCCTTAAAGGTTGTTACAGTAAAGGCCGCTGGGTTTTTCTCTTTCCTTGCCTTTTTGGTGAGCGTTACACCATTTGTTGGTCGATGAGGTTTTGGGTATTTGTTATGCTGCACTATCCTAATAAGACGTTCCAGTTAGTCCTTTCGTATGGACTAATCTGAGTATATCCTTTTTACGCAATACATCAACCGTATATTTGAGGTAATGTGGCTACATGAGCTGTTTGAGCAAATTTCTGTGAAAATTGTGGTTTTTCACTGATTTGCTACCAAGATCTTTTGGTCAACGTTAACACACAAAGTCCAAGCGATATATTCCTTTGTTCGTAGTAATTTTCCATAGTTAATTTATCTAGTACTGCACTTCTCATTTTGAGAATGTCTGCCGTTAACTGATAAACGCACGGCTATCATGAAAATATCTGTAAAGTACGCGATTTACGAGCCTTAGCCTCAACGTATGCAAGAAAAGGTTACTGACGCAACTAAAGCCAATTTTACCTGGCGCATATTAAATTCATGATTAAAATCTCTGGAAAAGTTTCCACAGAACAAGCGAAACAGCGGATTATAAAACCACTAGAAAACACGCATGACTGTGA
>SJOL01004690.1:169487-198056 GCA_004794785.1 Opisthorchis felineus | reverse complement strand
TATCATGAAAATATCTGTAAAGTACGCGATTTACGAGCCTTAGCCTCAACATATGCAAGAAAAGGTTACTGACGCAACTAAAGCCGATTTTGCCTGGCGCATATTAAATTCATGATTAAAATCTCTGGAAAAGTTTCCACAGAACAAGCGAAACAGCGGATTATAAAACCACTAGAAAACACGCATGACTGTGATTTACCGTTTTACCACACCACGTAAGTCTCAAGCTCTTTAATGAGGCTCAGTAAAATTCACCCCATGTACAAAATCAGACTTAGTTCTAAGTCCGGAAGGAAAAAGCGTTTTTAATTGCAGTTTGAATGTGTGGTTGACAAGGTTGTAGTTTGTATAAAGGGTCCATCCAGACCTTGCTAGTAAATTTGGAGCTGTTTGTTACGTTACTTGAATCTGTGACCCCAGCATTCGAAAAAGCTGTTCACATCAGACCAGGAGCTTCCTCATATGATGCATCCATCCATGATAGAACCGCCTAGAATCACTGTGACTGGCCTAGAGCTCATCCTAACCGACTAGTTTTTAAAAGTTGGCCGGAACTCTCGATGAAAACAGCTGACGTAAATGATTTGCAATGATTTACAGTTAATAAGCTTTAGATGGGCCAAAATAATTAACTATCGCAGCCAAGTGGAAACCGTTGAAAAAAACATTTTGCCATTAGGGTTACCATCTAGTAGTTAAGTATTAGCGATTTCTATGGCTGTCCTTGCCATCATCATACTGAGTGTCACAATAACTGTTTGCGTGTTTTGAATAAAAATCATAAAATTGAAAATTGCTACTAAAAGTGAACGGTAAACAATTAAGTTGGATTTTTGTTCACCTCCTGGGAGCTAAAAGCGCTGAAGCGTGTAAATTTCGTGCATGTCGTGTATCCTATGCTCAACGAGTAACTTAAGTGAAAATTACTGGAACCCGTAACCGACGTGTGCGCAAAACGTCACACCAATACACTAGATTGTTTCCTGTTGGTTTCGATAAAAAATCAGCTGACGTGGAATACATATCTCCATACACTCCATGGCTTTAAACCACGCGACATTCAAAATGCTCATGCACTATTTTCCGAAAAAAGTTGGACCGTCGACTTTTGCGTTAACTTCCTATATGCTTCTTATAGACGGCAATGACTCAGTCTACAATATCAATTGAAACTTAGTTGTACAGGGAACAAAAAACATCAGTATCCATGCCACATTCCTAAGTATTCCATAAATACGTTATTATGCACGTTGGAGTGTTCTTTCCGCTCATTATGAACACTTATAGTGCAGTAATATTATACATTCAAAAGCTGATAAAACAGCTGCTGATCTAGTCAGCCCAGTCCCCCCACTCTCTTTTAACGGTCGGTTTTTTATTAAACTGCTTGAGGAACTCTCGTTGAAGACCTGATTAAAGCTAAAGTGTGAGCTTGGAATTGAATAGATAAGCAACAGTCCTTCTCACTTCTAAAACAGCCGCAGGAGAAATTTTTAGTGAGATATATAGAATGGGCTTAGGTTTTGATTATAATCTAGCCGATATTATTGGTCTTCGACGGTTGTGATAGACAATTTAAGCCTTCATCCATCTAAATTAGCCTCTTATTCCATAGAGTATCACACATTTAGATAATGAACACCAATGGTGTACATATTTTGCGTAAGAAGTCAAACATTGCCACTCGGACCGTCGCCTAAGCTACTACCTCTGCACTGATATAGTACATTCCGATCAAATTATTCCAACTCTTATGGCTGAAATTTTAGTGCTCCATCCACAGATTTCTTGTGAGCAAATTACTCTGATCAGGTTAAAAATTTCTATCTGATTTGGAATGTCAACAGCTCTAGAAGGAAATTTCATGACGACAAATTGAAAAGTTCGATTACATCCTAAACTCTGGTGCGAAATGCTGATTCTCGTTAATTTCGTTTGTTAAACATGGGATTCCTCATCAAACACACTATGCTTTTTTAACCTGATTCTAACACAATTTGCTTATCAATGCTCACTTGCCTAAATTTCTCAAACAAAGTAGTCAAAGCTAACACTGCTCCTCAACAGAGCTGATGCAGTGCTCGCTGTACAACGTTTGGTGCTGGCAGTGAGGTGGGTGTTGCATGCATGTAGGCATGTAACTGTACACAACACAATCTTTACAAAATGCATTCCTTAGCTACTGTCAACGACGATCCTTCAAACAACCTCGACTGTTTCCTCAAGTGTCAAATATAGAGAATTCCTCAGCAAAAAGGTTAACTTAACTTTGGATGAAAGACAGTGTTCATTGCGGTTGTTTAGCTTCTGTTGCCTTATAAAGTTCTGTCTTAGTCACAAAGAATTTTGGTTTATGTCAGGACGTTTTACAGGTTCCAGGGCCTCATCGAATTCACTGGAAAGACATATGGGGACAAAGAGTCCAATGTGACCTCATGCTGCCTGTCCGATATGTAGTAATCGTTGATTTGTAAACCATAGAAATTCATTTGATGGATCATTCCACCAATCACTAAAAAACTAACAGAAGGGGTTCAGTGAAACTACTGCTTCCAGTAGTAGTAGTGGTAATAATGGGACATGATCGCAAACAACTATATTTTTTGCGGAAATAAAGTAAAGAAATTCGGAGTTTGTGCCCAGTTGGGGAGCCTCAAAAAAAGCGAAACTGTTCGTGGGCTGACGAAGAGTTTTCGGCAACCTTGTGAGCAGCTTCATTCAAGAAAATATACCTTGATATTTCGTATATCGTACCAACCAAAATTAGAGGTAGCCTTTGCGCAGCATATTCAGTTGAAGAATATCATAAACGAGAGTTTCAGCTGGGATTCAGTAGAGCCTCCCGTAAAAACGAACTTGGTTTGCAAATGGGTGTATTTAGCTAAAGGCTAAACTGCTCAGTCATGGGCGGTATATCAACAATACGATTAAGTCGAAAGCAGAAGTTACAGAAAAACAGGAAGAGTAATTCTTACCAAATATGAGTCTTCCATATGAGTAGTCGTCAGGCAGGCAGCCAGCTGACGTGTGTGAACTGTTGGTTTGGCAAATGAGTGCCAACTGATCACACCGCCGACCAGCAACTCGTGACGGAGTATTTGAGCGTTCAACTATTAGCTAGGAGGTCGCCCGTCCAAGACTATCTGGGGTCTCACGAGACGTAAAAGGCTGATGATTCTCAATACGGATAAAACAGCTGTGCAGTGCTTCCCGGCCTTTCAAAATTGATCGTTTTTTCTCATTCTTTTCACCTTAACAAGGTTTTATAAGTAGCTCAGAAGGAAAAATAGTTACTCAATGAAACATCACTCTAGGAACCAGGCAACATGAGGCCACATAATGTGGATTTCATGGTTGAACGATGACTGGAACAATGTCCCGTCCAAATGTTGATCAGCCGTTTGTGGCCGAATAGTTAAGCTATCATCTACTATCCGGGAAGTTGCTGGTTCAAAACTCCCCATACTTTTATGTGGTACGCACTGCTGATGATTCCCAATTGGGATGAAACAGATGTACAGTGCCTGTTGGCCTTCGGGATGAAATCATAACAGGAATTTGCAAATTTTCTCGTACTACCAGTGCATTCCAATTGAATTAGTTCCATGGCCAGAATGAGGCTGTATGCGTATGGCCCAAATCTCCTATCCTGATAACCAGTACATATAAGTCATTCTCAGCTGTATTGAATATTATCTCGTTTCTTGCATAGATGTCTGAAGATGTTCCACTTGACAGATATTGGGTTTCAAAAAGAGGGGTATTTTTATCATTGTTCGATCGAACTTTGAGCACTGCACACTTGGTGGTTTGTGACATTGTGGGCATTCAAATCAAATCAAAATGAACTACTGAAAGTGCCCAAATATGAAAATTGATTCACTTTAATCCAATGATTTGTGTGAAGACGGGTGACAAGTTAGGACAAATATTTGTCTAGAAATAAGTAATCATAATATCTGTCTCTGTCAACAACTGGTCGTAAGATATCATTTTTTGAGACACCTTAAACAATACAGTGCCCCTCCTCGAGGAAATCTCCGAAGATCATCAAAGGGCCTGAGGGGGTCTGAATGTTGATATAAATGGCTGAATGTCCATTTAAAGTGGTACAAAATGAAACGAGAAAACACAAGCCCAGCTAATATGGAGCTAAATTTTCAGCATGCCATCAAATCAGATCTCAAACAGACAAGAAATTCAACAAAAAATGATGGACTATTTGACAGAAGACGTCGTCAGTGGATATTCTTTTTTCGAGATTCCAAGCTATTTCGGTTGCTTTGCTTTCAAGATTATATGCCTATCAAGCTCTAACCCGCCAAATGTCGCGTCCAATCATGCATCGTCGAAAAATATACAAGAGTCTACTCGCTGAATTTTCACCGATTGTAGACTATATGGATCAACAGTTGCATATGTGCAATTCAAGTTTGTGCGGCAGCAAAGCATCAGTGTTGAACACTGATGTCATGTTGTCCATGATGATGAGGATGATGACGATGATGATAATGATGGATCAACACATTATGTTGAATCAACTTTGAACGGTCACCTTTAATAAGAATTGCACTCACACTATATAAATTAAAACAGCTTTCACAAACATATTAGGTCCACCAGCTAACGCAAATCACGTCAGGCTTCGGCGTGAACTCCAGCATATTTCCTAAATCATACTTTTGAACTGCTATCTCAACAGTCCACAAGGTTCTGAAAAATTAGTTTGAACATCTGTGTCTCAACATTTCGTTGTTGTTTTCCAAAACAAATTGCATAAAAGTCATTTAAAAGACCGAAAATGCCTCTGCTTGAAAAGGTCCACATGCGAAAGTTGAAGTGGACGTCCCAGACGTAGAAAAAGTTATCTCCATATATGATGAATTGCACATATGTCCCCGATCTAGCCAAATCGTCGGCTAGTGAAACAAAAATAAGTGGATAAATGACCCCGCGCCAAAGGCTGTGAGGTTTGCCTAGCATTTTTTCCATAGTTTTTCCCAACTAGCTAACAGCTGTAAAAGTTTCTTCTGCTCTTAATAAATAGGTACTCAACATAATCATGCAGTTGAGCTGTCCACAGGATTTTTCACTGACATCCATTCTAGGTTGTTTGGCTTGATGATACAAATACCCCTCATAATGCTCCACTCATTTTTGCACGAGTGACATTTTACATAGTGGGAGAAGAGATAAATGTCGAGCAGAACTCAACTAAGAAGGAAGATGACTTATGTAGGTTTGAGATATCAAGCTTTATAATATTTGCTTAGTTTGGTAAATTATGTGAAACACAAACTTCCAGGTTTTTACTACATGCACACGCCCACAGAGTTGGAAAAAGGTGTCCAAAAACGGTGTTGCCTGCAAGTTTATATAGCTTGTGATAGTCTCACGTATTCACACTCAATGAAGCTCAACTGTAAACAAACTTAGGATATAAACTATTTCCTTTTATCAGGGGAATTCCGTAGATCATTAAGCAGTGGATTGTTAATTACTTCTGCTATCGAGCAGAAAATATTTTATTTTGAAAGCAAATTCCTTCGAAAAGGCCATTGACACAGTGAATATAATCATGAGGACAAAATTGCGCAAGCGTTAAACTCACCCAAAATTAGTCTGCGAATTTTGTGATCTGATACTCAGATGAGGTTACGTAAACGGCATTAGCAATTTTGCGTCATTTCCGGTAACAGTTCGGGAAAAATCTGAAGTGGAGAACGTAGAACTTTGGTCTACAACGCAACTCTGCTACATTGATACCACAAGTGATTCTGCGTGATAGAATTCTGGCAGCCGCCTCCAAAGATTTCGGCCTTCTCATGCAGGCGCGCCACATTCTGCATGCCTTCGTAAATTCAAGCTACAAAGCACAGCATACTGTTTATTCGCTTGGCTGTGCTCATATCAATTCCAGGCAAAACGACTGAGCTCATTCGCCCACCCATTTTGGGAAAAAATTGTTTATACTTGCGAAACCTAGTTTATGCATCCAAAAGATGTTGGTGCAACCACTAAACTTCCAATGGATAAAATATTTGATGAATTTTATGTAATTTTTATCACGCGTGTCTTCCCATGGTGTAATTTAACGTGAGTGACGAGTATTACCAAAATGCTTGCATGTTTGCAACGAAGTGGGTTAAAGTCAATCGGCATTCCAAGTTTTCAGATAAAATATCCGCATTCTAACGGTGGTCGCACTAATTTTTTGGCAACAGTGAATGACAGATTACACGATGTCGTTAGGACATCTCCTACACCAGTGTGTGTTGCGAAACCAGGTTTGTCTCACAGTGATTTCTCAGGTTGCACGTTCTTTGAATAACGGAAAACAAGTGAATAGTTTCAGTTGAGCAGATCATTTGAGGCGGGTACGGTATCCCCAATTACATTTTAGTTGGTACTTGACTGAAGATAAAGCTTGTATTGAATTCTTGGATTTATTGGTTGCTGACGTTAGAATTAAGAAGCTGTTACACAGCTGACAATTCTATTTAGCTCAACTATTGTTAGTAAATAAAAAACGAGGATAAAAAACATCGCGGAATGGTCCATCGCACTCATTTCGTATCTTTTGGTCGACCAATTACCACAAATATGCACAATAAGGCTGTTAGGTTCTTTCATGTTGTCTTCACTTGTAGCCAAAAAGCAAAAATAAGGGTTAAAAAAGGGACCGCAGCAGGATGCTCATAAACGCAAATAAGGATGGATACATCTCAGGGGCATGGCTAATGACATTATTCATTGAATGCTGAGTAAACGTCAAGTTCTCCCTTTGTTGTATCCAAGGCTTTATTTTTGTGCCCTTCCAGAAATGATTACATGAGTTTACTTTTTAACTACACGGACCTGTATAATTTGGCGCACTTCTGAAATCGCACAACCAACTCACTGTCCGTATGCCGGCATGAGAGAAGGGAAAGTATGTCACTTTTTGTCATCATTCATTCAGACTGTATCTAGCCTAGTCAAGTCATATGTAGCTGACATCGTCCCCACTGAGTTTCAAGGATAATTCTGAAAAAAGCGACTACGTTGAAATGCTCCGTTTAGGAGCAATAAACTTATGTTTTATTGAAATTTATTTCGAAAAGTGAAAACCTCTGCTGAACAGCCGCAACACAATATACATGTGCATCACCACTGTTGAGGAACTTTACAGAATTCTGTAGAGATTCGGTTCGGCAAACTTTAGACTTTAGCAGTTGATAATCACACCACTCGGTCAAGAGTAGTTGTTCAGCAGTGTGATTAACCCGTACTTAGAAAACTATGGCACCATTCATCCCTTATATCAGTGTTTCGATTCAGGTGGGTGTGCGCTGAGTGGATCCTCAAGTGAAAACCTTTTAGGTGATAGCCTTATGTAGCCAGGGATAGATCTCCCCTCTAACAGATTTTTTTATCTTGCATTGCTCAGGATGACCTTCCCTGTCTTGAGATAGCATGCTGTAAACTTTGTCTAATAACACCAATTCTTTCAACCTTCAGCCACCGAAAAACAAATAGTCCCGTAATGATGTCCTTACTTGCTTCATGGACTGTAACGATAAGTGCAGTTATCATTTGATTTGAAAAGCTTTTCATCTTTCTAATTCATCTATCTCTCATCGCCTCCAAAATGTTTTGTGAACGTGATATAACATAAATATTCAGATATTTTTGCTAAAAATAATGCGCCGTCAACCATAATAAAGACAACAATGAAATTCTTGGTTAGGCTTTTCAACATTAACGTACAAAATTAATCGTGGAAAAAAGCAAACAAAGTTGAAATTTCAATACTTTTGCGCTAAACGGAAGGAACACAGGAACAAGAATGGAATACAAGCCACTAAATTTGGTGGTCAGTTGCCAATCAGAAGACTTTACAGACGCCATTTAAAACACCCTCAGGGCCTATACCACAGTGCTTGGATATTCCCAAATACATTTTCCATAATTAGTTTTGCAACAGAGAAGCCGATGATAAAGTACTATTACATTCAGGAAGCAATTTCGGCGCCTATCAGGGTGGACGACTTCTGCAGACAATTAATCGTTTGGAACTCAACAAAGTTGCTACCAGTGGGCGCTTTCAACAGTTTTCTTTGTCTTGTGTAACATTCTATCGGGGAACAACCAAAAGGTTCTTTGTCCAAGGTGATATGATCACCTGGTATCGGGTTTATTTCCAGGTTTAGTGTAGCAAAATATTGCGGCAACTTTGAGAAGAGATGCCGTTTATTGTGTGAGTCATTCTGCTGTGACTCATCAGTAATGCGACGCGGAATTAAAGAGGTTTGCCATAAAGTTGTTTCTTATTAGAATAAACTTTGGTCAGAAGAACAAGACAAAAGTTAATTTGTGATTTCACAAGAAAGCCATGTTTTTCAGATATAACAGATAGATATTACTGATCATGCCATAATAAGCTATGTGCACCTGCCAATTCGGTGAAATACAAATGTGATAGTCGTTCATGGCTTGCCGTAACTTACGCACTCTGCTTTTAGCATTTCATGTGTTCCCAAAATTACTGTGCTGGAAAGTTACATGAACAAACTTTTGTCAAGCTTTATGCTTGCGACACGTGCAGAATTTTAGAAATAATTACTCAGTGAGACTTTTTTAGACTTCTTAGCATCCGAAAAAGGGTGTAGGAAATTGTTTTCCCCAGTGCGAATCACTCCCTCACTTTTGCATCCAGACACGAACGTAGTGATATTTGTCTGGTTTTCAAGCAAAATACTAGATAAGGTGAAAACTGTACTGCTGTTTCTGATGTTTCCTAGTAACGAGCTAGATAAGATACATAGTACAGTATTAAAAGCGTTCAAGGTTATTTCGAAGTGTTTCATACCAGTTTTGCGGAAATATAGTATTTATCTCATAGATGCCATTATACTGTGAGACAAAGTTTAATTTATCCGCGGATGCGGATGTTGTTTAACTACACGTCTGACTTTCCGCTTATTTCTAAGTATACACAGACGCTCCTTTGTCACACAATCAATACTGTTCAATCCCTACACTTAAAAGTTTGAGCAATGGAAGTTTTATCTCCGATATCTTCCGGTAAAGATGACTGAAGTCACAAAATTAGCTGGGGCTGATAAAAATACACTTGCCATCACTTGAGAAGGAATTTCTTCCTTTCGCAGTGATCTCCGTTATGAGACCCACACCAGAAAGTTGACCACAAGTCCTCAAGTGACCTGCATAAAACACGAATTTACAAAACAAACCTTCATAAATGTTACTAAAAAACAACTGCACAGAAGAATTGAACAAGCTGTAAAATGCTCAGTTTCTGAATCAAAATTCCTATATCAAATGCAACTAAGATTATGTTTATTTGTGGACATTTTTCCGCTCCAAAATATATGAATTTCGTAACATATTGAAATCCACTTTTTGGAATCTAAGCCGGCGGTCTATTGTGAGTGGTTTAAGCAACGTCTTATATATATTATGAGCTTGTAGACGATGATTTTACAACAGAACATTTCCTTTTAGCTTGGCTTACTTTCACTTTAGTTACGTTATATCACAATAAGCTGTACTATATATGTGATGTCGTACCCAGCCTCGGTTGGAGTTATTTACAGGAAAGCGTGTATAGCACGAAGTAAATGCCTGACTCCAGAAAGCCGGTGGGTCATTTTAATTTGACTCGGAACTAAGTTTGGACAGTTCTTTTGGGCTTGCCAAACACCTAAATCTAACAGTGGATTTTTGAAGATAAGTAGGATTCAAGCAACACATAATGTTGTAGGAAAATAGGGGGCCACGTCCACATACTGATCTTTAGGCAAGGAAGAGCGTTCTCGTACCATCGAACGCAACCTTAAGAGCAACCTTACGAGTAGTGTGGATCTCCCAACATTTGACACTATTTGACAGAAAATCGGTCGGGATGAAACCACATGAAGTGTTTTTAGACAAACCTGATTCAAACGACGGGGAATACGTAGATTATGCGGCGGCACACCAAAAAGATCACAGAAACCACGGTACAAGAGTCAACAAGAGTATTGTATACATCATGAAAGCTTCCTGCAGGGGCTTTAAAGCGAAACGTCCTGCGGATAAAAAACTTAAGGCTACTGAACAAAACAAGAATAAATAACTTGGATAAACATGGATGTAAATAATCTAGGAAATCGGATGTAGGTAAAGAGTTTACAGACGTCGTGAGCCCTTTTCTTTCAGAACAACTTAGTGTAAATTATAAGCTTTATGTTAAGTTTATTCTCTAGAAGGAAAACAGCTGCAGCTTTTTAAAGAAGTTAATCAATATGAGAGCCGGGAGCGCAAATCGGGTTGGAGTATGACTTTCTCACACTGAAGGGCTAGGTGCATGTAGCGTAACTGTCTCATATTGCAGACACTGTCTAGACAATCTTTAATCAATCTCAAAACAACAATAATTAGAAATATGCAGACTCCCGGAATGGACGATCTCACGTGTGCATGGGTTAGGAACCGTTACATCATCAACAGTGCACCACGCTCTAATTTCATAGTGTGAATATATCCCTTGTCCTTTACTGAGCTTGTCTAGTCTCAATCACATATAGTGCAAGCGAAGTACAACTCCGGCTTACGTTGATCGTGCACGGGTTATACACAGTTCGTCATACATCTATAAGTTATGTGTACACATATATATGTACGTATACATATATACATATTAATATATGTACATATATATATGCATATATATGATCATACATATATTTCTATATTTGCCTACTGATTGTTGTTGCAACTTCTGGCAAGCCAACTGCAAATTGTTACCCGTTTTCGGTGCATTTAAGCAGATTTCACAAAATTCACGGTGAATACATCTCCCCTTTAAAGAGGAAAACATGCAACTTTTGTTTGAATAATCAGATAATGAACTGATGCTCGAATAATCTCTGAATACTCGGGACGTTTTTTAATACTATGTACAATAAAATAAATGCTCAAAAGTTTTGTTGCTAACTAATAAACACGCAGAATATATAAGTTTCACCTTAAATTTTTCAAGAAAGATGCTAATTAATGTGGCGCGTAACAGGGGGATAGCTTTTAGAAGAGGATCTGTCATTCATATTGTATGCCAAATATTCACTTTCCAAAAGGATCCCTTAGTGATTAGACCTTCATTGAAGGTGGTGCTATAAACAAAAACGCTCCCATCTGGGAGAGGAACCTGCAGTTGTTTCATTCGTGGCCAGAAGTGGGTACGAGCAAGTATGGTACACCAAGTGCTTATGCGGTACACATGTTTCTCCTCCAAGTGTCCAGTTTCCAGGTACTGCCAACCAAATGAGTGACAGTAGTAATTAGTGAGACTAGTATGGGACAAATTTTGTCCACTCTTTTCGCTAATGAGCCAAGGAAATGAGGATAGCTGGAAAACGAGTACCCCCATAATAGTAAACACAAATGGGGGTAAATTTAGCGACTACCAATAATGGTATACTTCGAAAAGCAGTTCTCCTTGCTTCGGTATGAATTTCCTAAGCCACTATACCAGCATTTTTGCATACTTCGGCGAACCTGACAGCTAAATTAAGCGAGTAACGGATGAAAAAATACAGTGTGTCTTTCCTGTTTGTTGCACTTTTTGTATAAATGCAAAATGATGGAAAGAATTGACAGGAACACGTTTATTGAAACCTCGGTTTCTAAGGATGGAATTTCTGTCTTAATTACTTTTCACCGAAATTAAAATACTTTTCCCGAAAAGCCAACAGTAAGATTAACAAATATGGAATTTTCAAAGTCAACGCACAGTGTAATGGAATACGATGTTGTAATCCGAAGTTTCGGTTGCCGTGGGCAAACTTTTTCAAGGATTTCTGCAATCAGTTTCATATTATACACCATAAGGCGCTCCGTCATTTCAACAATATCCGAGCCGAATTTGACCTGGAACTTCCAAGGTTGAAAAAAGTTATTTAACAATACGATGGTGTTTTCCAAAGTAGCTGACGTTAGAACCTGTACAAACTATGCTTTTTTAGGGGTGTACTGTGCCCAGCGAATGGGACTAGCTTCAGATGCGAGGAATAAAAAGATTCTATTTAAGATGCATTCGTGCGTTAGACAGTAGAAAAGGGGATGAATTTGGTGTGAACTTTGCTGAATAATGACCACTGTATCTTGACTTCTATAGCACCAGCACGATTTCGGATCCCTTTGACCTATAGGTCATGCTTGCGACAATAAGACTCAGTGATTCCGCGTAATTTTTCTGGCGTAAACTTAACTGGTGAGGGTAGAAATCGCTGTATGCTGTTTATACCCTTGTTGCCGTCATTTGCTTAAAGATGTTTGCTGTAGATCGTTTATAACTAATTGGACGTCCCAAGTTTCGCAGGCTTCACCAAAACACAAAAATGCAATTACTTACCGCGCTACACAGTTCTTCTGTTGGCTAATCATCCTCAAGCTTAATCAGCGTGATCACCTGAAAAGTGGATTTTTCTTGTTTGTGGCTATTTCGCAGCATTTATGGATGCAAAGCGCACTGTAAGAATGGCTTGAGGATAATGCTAACCTACTCGTATGCAAGTCGGTCGTCTTCAACTCTAGTCAGAGAAATACAGGAAAGGTCGTTCTCAAGTGTTTTGCGACCACATCCAACTTGTTTTGGAACATGATCTGAGGTAAGACAGTCATCTAAACAACGGCATTTCAAGAGTTACCTCTCCTTTTAACCACCTGACACCACTTCATAGTTCTCAATGACAATATTCAACAGCGGTACTAGCCGCAGAGATGTTGCATCCGGCGTAATAATGACAGAACTATAAAGTTCATTCTATCCAGCCTGAGACCGCTTAGTTTGACGTTTGCTGGAAATATGTCAAATTATTGATAGCAAGGAGGCCTTTATTTGTTGTTGTTTAGGTGATTGCTTATTTCGCCAAGCTGGGCAAGTAAACTACAAATGTTTTGTTACAAAATTAGGAGACGTCATCGCCGCTTACTGATGATGCCGCCTTATTTGATGCCGAAATGTTTGCAAGCAAATCGCTAAGCTCGGCGATCAGATTAACAGCCAATTAACAGCCGACACTAATTTCTCCAACCTCATCTGTGAGACCACATAAGTTTATGGCGTATCACCTTCGAGCATCAGAATATTCAGCGGCACTGAGCTGAACATTCATACTTTTTCCCGGCGGCGGCCACAGAAAGTTACATTTGTGTGCTATCAGAAATCATTGCGGAAATATAACACTACGATTTTCTAACGAATTCCACCCGCAGTTAAATTGCCGCGGCCTCTCCCAATCCAGTTACCTGTTATTCGAGCTGTCATGAAACAACTATATAGGCAGTGACATAACATCTTGGTCAATTAACAAAATTTGCAGTGTTTTTTGCAGTCAGCCTCTTACGATTCACACTAACGGCAGTTTTTCTACCATCACCAATTAAAACGCACATGTTGCTGCTACTCAAAAACGCAACAGCATCGGACTGAATGAGACTTCACATCCGCTGCTATCACCTCAGCATAACGTGAGTTGTGCCACCCAAATAAAAACTTGCGACAAAACTTCAACTAAAACTACCTGCAAAGGGCAAGCTTCATGAGTTATTTACTGTATCTTGTAATTCGAATATTGGCAAGTTAACAGTAATCCTCATAAAATTTTCCGGGTGACGTCATTTATTCAAAGCTAAATAAGTGAAAACAGCGAGTGATTCTTTTTTCAGAGGTTTTCTTCCAGATTTTTTTTCAGGCAAAAAGTACAATACAAAGTAGAATAGCCTTTCCGCCGCAAAAATCACCTCTTGAAAAAAGGCCACCTTTGTACAGCACCGTGAGTTTTTACACATTTATAGATCCAAAATACTCGGTTTAAGTTCTGTCAAAAATCAACCTATTACAATTTGACTGAGAAAATCTTAATCGCACCCAGTTTTGCTCAAATTGGCCATGCGTCGGTTAAGGTGAAGGCAAGAGTTTTTAAGTAGACACTTCTTGTAAAATCTTCCAAAAAACAGAATATCACAACAGCTACATTGGTGTTGGCGCTGTCTTTGTTTCAGCTAAGACGGCCTACAGTTAGTAGATAAAAAAAGATTAGAACTTTCAAATGTGAAAATAAGGGCGCTCAGTATAAGTTCGATGGGGAAAGCAAGTACAAGCTAGGATGAGTTAGTATACTTATCCTTCGCCACTTTAGAACATGTAACATTTCGGTTGGTTTTGTTCCATGTCAGATTGAAGGTTAGGGGCATCTCTCATCGGTACATTTAGAAAGCATCTGGTGTTCAAATAGGTACAGGATATATCCCGCTAGCCAACCCAATAATTGCATTTCCTTCATAACTAGTTAATAAACGCCAGAGTCAAACGATTAGAAAACCGCAAAAACCAAGCCTTGTAATTTGTACTTTCGATCAAACAATTGATCGAGCCACTCCCATGACGGACTGTGGTTCTAAGCTGCTGTTTTTATATCCGTACGGTCACTTCCTAAATATCGATAGTTTAAATTAGAAGCAAAGGCACTTTTGGTCAGAGGAGTTCCTCGAACAGGGTGGTAATTGATGTGCTGTAGTAACTGTAATCGCTTCAGGCTCCGAATGGTTGAGAAGTATGAAAAATTAACAATCTTTTCCCTTCCTATGCTGAGCCCATTAAATAGACGACTCGCAAGTGTAGATAAACAGCATAATAAATTGATATAGATCACCGTTTGTTACTGAAAGCTACACCGTCAAAACAATTGAATTGAACGTATCCGTGATCAAGCCTTATCATCAGGGCGCGCTAAAATTAACCATCTGGAGGAAAATACTTCTCGGAAATCACTTTTTGAAGAATCGCTTTTTAGACAAAAAAGGTGCAGATATAAGCAGCGATTTTTTTGTTTCTCCCAAATACTTATGGCAACAAATTATTTTGATCGATGAAATGAATTCCTACTTAAGAAGTTTATTGGACCATTAGGGTTGTGACGACAGTGTTCAATTTGAACCAGCTAGCAATAAAGTAGCGACGATAATTTCACCGTGAGGGAGTGGAAGGACAACAGTTCAAAGATGTGCACTCGTCAGTCTTCTACTAATTTAGGGATGATACGAAACCCACATATTCGGAGAGTTTACTTAATGGAATGACTTTTGTTTTGCAAGATATTACGTGCACATATACATTGCTTGGCCTTTGGCTGCTCTTGTCCTTCCATACCCTTTTGTTCCCGATGTGTGCGAATACACCACGTATGTACAAATAGTTCTACTGACAAACACCTTTCTTTGTTTTTCACATCGTGACCTTTTATTGTGGACAATGATTAAAATCCTACCATGGATTTTCGTCACAACCAACTGTTTATAGCGGACTTGTGAGTAAGGAACGTGTAATATAAGTAAGGAGAGACGGATGAAACACTGTTAGATCTGTGGCTGGAGAACGCTCTTAGAACCACCTTGCTTACTTTTCCATACTATTTCTGACATGAACTGTTGATCTTATGGGGCAGATTTTTAAGAAACTTTTGCGGCGCTATTAACTTGGCAATACTTCAGGAAGTGCCTTCGTTCACTCCTCAGGAGATGAAAAGTCATAGTAATTTAGTTGGCCGTTGAGGTTGTTTTTGAATGACAAAATGGTATTTATTATAGCAACACGTATCAAATACGGGGCAGCAAATTTTCCTGTAAACACACCTGGTGTTTGAATTTCGAATTTCTCATTGATGCAAGGCAGAAGGCCAATATTACTCGTGCTTCGCTGTAGAATGTTTTTTATTGACGTAGTTGAGTGTTTCGGAATATTCACCGGAGAAGAATATTTGCAGCTTAAGTTGGGTGTCTCACGTGGTAAGAAAAACACTCACTACACACAACCAGCCATCAGATGCATTCAAGTTTTTTTTGAGCTGCAAGGAAGATTCAGGTATTTTTATCTTTCGACTGCTTTTCATTTACCGGTATAAAAATAAACTTTCTTTAAAAGACGGTATTTCTTCCCCATATTACCGCACGTATTTTAAAATCTCGCACACCGTTTGACCTTGGGTTGCCAGAGAGAAACTAGCGTTTCAAAGATGAATCTAAATATAATACTAAGGGCACTTTAACATCGCCAAACATATATTACTAATAAAATAAGTAACGCTGATAAGTTTACAAGGAGCCGCATTCTTGCTTACGATCAAATTTGCGCGGACTGTTGGCTAAAATTGCTTTCATTTTCCTGATTACAAATTCCTATAATACAGTCTGATCTAAAAAATTACACTTGATACGAGGCTTGATATAATTTGTTCATCAAATGGCTAACAGGTCACCACCAGAAACCTGGTAAAGTTCGAATGATGAGAAATGTTTTGGGTAAGGATTTGAAGTGCAATGGATTGAAAGAACAAGCTTACTGTAAGAATAGTAGGGGAAGCATATGCCCAAGCTATCGAAAGCAGTCTGAATCTCACTAATCTCACTGATACGTGCCCGATAAATAAATCCAGGTTTCGAACTCTGTCTGTGAGGTGAGCGGGTGTTGCCTGGAGCAAGGTAGTGACATGTAAGCTGCATCTGCAGTTCCTTTGAGTTAGCCACGAACAGTCGCCTTTGTGTTTTCGCCAGACAAATGACTGGTTGTTCTACCGGTGTAGGATGCTTGGTATGAGCAATCAAATGGGTCACGATTTACACTTTGTCCTTTAGCTACTGTGCTACTATGGAGAAAGAAATACCAATAACACAAATCTTGGTTTCGATGGGTAACAAAATTTGGATGTTAATACAACTGATATAAAACACTAACTGCGATATAATTAGGTTGCTTCTATTTTCTTTAGTCGCGGGCGCAAAATATGCGGATTATTTAAATTGTGTGAAAATTGTTTAGGGGATACTGTTAGGCCACCTATTATAAGTTCAGTGGACGTTTTGCTTTTGTGCAAAACGTTTTCCGCTACAACGTTGGGTTTCTGAAAACGATAAACTATACTAAACCATCGCTTGTACATTTCGTAATGTAGCTTGTTACTAGATGTCATAATTGTCATGGTGCATGAGCCATACGATTGACTGCACAACACTTAATTAGGTCCTTTCATCTCCTTGAAAACCACACTGTTTAAAAGTATCACCTTTGCCCGTTACAACAAGCCAAGCATAAAAAACTTCATACTGCACAGTGAAAGCATGAGCCGTGACAGATTTGCCTTTTCAGTTGCTGCAAGTATTGCGGTTCATACCTGGAATTTGTGATGCAGGAATCAACTAACACCGTCCCAGTTTTCCTCTGACCAGCTCTGAGAATAATATTTATACAACTAGATGATCAAATTGGACGTCAAATCAACCTGCTTAACTTTTTCACCACCAGAAACATAGTGTTGGGTCCAGTTACGAAGCCTTCATTATTATGTTTTCCGAAGTCAGAGGGTACTAATTAGGCGCACTCAACCGTGGACTGATCTGAAACGTCATGCATGAGTTCAGAATCTTCTGTCTGCCGTTACTTTTCCTTTCTTGCTACACCATGGATGAGATGAAATTTTAATGGGGAAATTCTCAGCTTTCGAAGATCAACGGGTTTGTTGACATCTTGTAACCTGCAGTGGGGTTGCTTCTACATGTGAACGTTTTTCACAATATGATCACTCCCATTCCTGTTGCAGCAGTTGAGTACCGATGAACGGGGACCTATATTTTTTTGAGTTTTATCTGCGTTAACCCTGTTCTTATGAAGTTCAGGTAGTATTCATGGATTTTCGATCCAATTCAAGGTACTCATTCACTAACGCCACTAAAAAATCCCTAAAATACAATGCGCATTGGTGTGCTGAATAAAGGATGCCATAAGTGCCTGACTGTTCTACTCTTCTTTATACGGCTTCTCAGAGAGCAGAGCTACGGTCTTGGCCAACAAAGAACGTTGTTTTGAACTGCTATGTTTCCTGAACGTTCCTGGACCATCCTCATCTTCTGGAGAAGGCTCTCTTTAGGTGAGTGTTATCCTATGGCTGATGAGCTTAACTCGATATATGCTTCTGTTTAGACAGCAAAATTCAACCGTTCAACGAATTTAATTTTCTCAACTGATTATGCATGCAAAAATAAATAAATTCTGACTCAAAATATTGTAGTTTGTTTTCTTTCGTCGTTAGTATATTCAAAGTTTCCCCTCCGCTTTCACATATTTTGCGGTGCGTCTGGCACCCAAAGTTGATTTGAAAAGTGCATTTATAGAATTTTCGGCTCAGCTGGTAAACAAGTCACAGGGATCGTACACAGTTTCCTTAGAACTGCCAATAATGTTCGGTAAACATTTTCCGTTAGGTTGTTTTTCCCCACAGATTGTTGGTTAGCGTGGATTCTTCACTTGTCGTTGTCTCGCGAGAAAACTGTAAAACGAAACACATTAGGAACTAGACCGGAAACTTTGAAGTTGTTGCAACTAAAATAGAAAAGTTCGGGCTTTTTAGTGTGACAAGTTAGATGGGTGTTTTTAGAGATAACACGACAATTTGAGCGGAATTTGCCGTTAAAATTCTCTGAACTCATTGCTGTTCTTCATTCTGGCCGAAATGAACCGGACTTTGTGGTGATTTAAACGGTTCGGGTGCCCTTAAAATAAATTTTATGAGACCTTCCGCGATTAGCTTGAATAAACTGAGCTGAAACCGAAATAGCCTACATGGTGTACTTCCAGCTTTGTTGTGAATGGGCCCGGGCTGATTGGCAGATGGATGCGAATAACGTGATAAAGCTGAACCAAATTCAATGCCCGGATGGTAGTAATACCTTCTGTTCCAAAAGACCTCATAACACTGGATGAACGAACGGGGAGAAATCCGTTGTGCTGGCTGTCATTCAACGTTTAGGGAAGAAACCAGCGAACAAATGATGACACACCGGCAAACGTAAAATTACATGCGCAATTTTCATCCCAAAATACAAATGGGATGGACAAACCTAATGGATCGGACGATTACTCTGCAGTCCCTCTGCAGTCCAAGAACCAGAACATTCTGTTAGACTGGGCCAGGGGGGCCTGTTCTCGCATGTACAAAGATGTATCGAATTTGCGGTCATTCCCTTCTCACATGTAATACTGACAGACGGCTCCTTCCCGTCAGCTGGCCGAGAATAGCCATAACACAAAACAGGGGTGAACAATAGAAACGGTTTCGGTCTCAGATCACTCAAGGAGTATTCAAATCGGTTCCAGCGGTTGACGAAGCCGGCTGAGGTTGTTGACAATGCGAGAATCCGTCACTTTATCCAGGTGATTTAGACTGGCATTGAGATTTTGTCCAGTAAGTGGAACCAATCAGTGCTGAAGAGCCGACAACACATGTACTGCTTCTTCATCCGTTTTTGGGACCATCAGCAGTGCGCAACTCACGAAGCTCCAGAGATTTTCAAACTCGCGATTTTCCGGCTTGTAGTTAGAACATTTGACCACTACCGGTTGATCAGTACTGTGATTTGGATTGCTTGCTTCCTGACGAGAACCAATCATAGTGGCCGAATTGTATGGCCCTTCAAGTATTCGCCCAATATTCGACTAGCCAATAAACACACCTGTTGAAAATACTTGCTTTGCAGCAACAGGGAAAAACAATCCAATATCAACGGTCTTATATTCGTAGCATCATTACTGTGATTGAAAAACAGGAAAATGGAGGTAAGTGCTTGGGTTTCAGTCTTTCTAGATGGATAATGTTTTCTTTTGGCTCTAACTTGATTTGAAATTAGTCCATCGAGTATGCGCGTCTACTGCTACCGCAACGGCGTTGACTGCTGGTTGACAGCCAGGAGGATTAAAGGGTAATCGCTTGATGTTGTTCATCATCTCGAAGAATTGTCCAGGCGCCATCACATTATCACAAAGAAAATTTCAAATATGACTAAAATACGCAAGAGATAACCGTAGAGTTGACTGTTTTTGTACGTTGAATCACCACAAGTCAAGTCCAAGTGTAGCAAGCGATAGAAACGCACTGATTATTGCTTATAGAAATGATATCTGGAATTGCTTTGTTGTGTTTAGTAAAAATCAACCATAGCAGTTCTGTTAGGACTGTCAAATTGAGAATAATGCGAAGAGATTCCTAATACAAGCCTTATCTCTACCGAACATCTGGTCTATCTGAACCCTTAATAAACGAGAATTACCACCAGCAGGATGAATTATCCCTGATTTCTTTGGGAGGTTTTCAGATTTCGTTATCCCAAAATAACTAGCGCGTCAATTAGTGAGTTTTTAAAACTCCTGAGTTATGTTCTGAAATAAAAATAATGCTTTCATCATAAAATACAGCGATGTGTTCATGCTACTCAACGTTTTCATTCGCACATTTGATGTACTTTTATGTCAATAGCTAACAAGACAAGCTGACAAGCTTAAACTAAAATAATTCATAGGGTGACATGGATTAAAACAGCTCTATTGGATTCATTGATCAATCAGTTACATAGGAGATGGCTTTGTCTTATCTCCGTGAGATTTTGATCGTTAGTTGTCCTGCTGAAGTTGGTAAAATATTTTGACATTTTAATAAACCATTGATGTTGAAATACTTCTCCTCTTGTGTCCATTATTTTGCTCAAACAAGTTCACGGACATTTAAAGCAAAAACTTGTGGGAACATCCGTTGTGTATAGCGGCAAACCTTATAGCCAATACCAAGAACAAAAATGTCCGTACCACTTTTCTTATGCCTCAAACCAAGGGCAGCCCTTTCGGTAACATTTTCCAGTTGATTCTTTAGGGTAAGCATCTGCGCAATAAGTGCTTCTTGAAAGCGCACCGGTCAATACCAAACAAAAGCTGTGACCTATATCTAATATGTCCTCCGTCTGCCAACTGTTTTTCACCGAACCGTGTAATTAACCGGAAAGTAACACGTCCAAGGTTTGCATCTTTCTAACCTGACCAGAATTTATCCACTGTTAGCTATTTTTCTCATTTTCACGAAGGCCTTGTAATTTTAGACTCCACACACCTTGAGATTCTTCCTCAGAAGTTCATAAGTTGCACCCCTAACAATTTCATGTGAACACGAGGCTTGGGACAAGCTTTTCGGATTTTACGTACAGCTTCCAACATCCGGTCCGTTTAAACGACGCAATGAGAAGACTGCGAAATTTAGATGTTTTATTCTTTTTTCATCAGCCACAGTAATGATATCATCATAACCAGGAGTGAACAAGGATAAAAGGATGGAACGCAGCCACTTAATTCCGGAGGAAGTAACCTTTCTCGAGGTCTTTTGTGCACACAAGCTGAATCGGTATTGAGTAGTCTCACCGAACGCTGCGGAACCAAGTGTGTATCTTGTTTTGAAAAAAAAACTTCGTGGCTATTGGTTCGAAGGTGCTTTGCCATAGATGGGTCAGGCTTTCGAATCTCAGTTGCGGATCAGTAGTCGAAGGATTATCTAACTGGTTCAGATAGCAAGGCAAACGCTCTGATGCATATAGAACGAATTCCCATATTTTCCGCCAATGTAAATCACACCGCAAATGTATGTGAGTTGGCATACAACAATTGAGACAGAAATATTAGGTAGAGTAAGCGTCGCTTAACGGCGACTGATTTGCCTCGCCAGTGGAAGCATGATTAGTTAAGCGTCTGGACGTGTACGAGCAGTATGCTTACAGATCCTGAGAAACACCATCTGGCCGAAATCTCTGTGTTCAGGGGCAAAAATAACAGGCATACGGTGGTTTGAGGTTCAAGAACTTCATTTGAAAAGGAAACTCTGCTGGCTCTAATACTTATCCTGATGTAAATGCAATGTCTCCTGAAGCAGTCTCCTCTAGTCTCCTCTTTGTACAACTGGTATGATTTGATGTCCTTCGCCTTAAGCTATTTTTGGTACCATACCAATGACCTTGTCTGGCTTGATCCTCCAGTGTTAGTTAGGGTTACCGATGATTCTGCTTTTTTTCCATCCGTGTTCTTAAAGTCACTAATTCTACTCCTTAGAAGCTCACCTGAGTAACTTCTGACTTCCATTAATTGAACCTCAATGTTCTAGGTGGCTGCAGGATTTGCAGAATTCATGTTCACATCACTTTCGTTGAAACGGTTTTATTCCCGTCCTGACACAAATATTTTTATGAGTCAACGCAAAAAGGGGAAGCATTGGATTCGTATTAGAACTCGTACACAGTGCATATCTTTGGCCTGGCAGGGGTTTGAACACCGGACATCTGATATGAAAGCCAAGCGGTCTACCACTATTCCACAAGCGCAAGCTGGAGGTATGTGATTTTTTCGTCTGAATGTTTGAACATCTTTACGCTTGAGTGATGTGTTTGGTCGCCCGACGCCTTGAACCACGACCAACTGACTGTCCTGGTTTTGTAGATCGAGTGACCCGCCCGTCAGGACTAACCACTTCAGGTAGCTCCACAGACGCCCGAAACCCGCTGGATAATTTTCCGCTAGCCGTGGGGGATTATGGGATAAATAGAATTAATGTATAATTCATGTCCATATCCAGTGTTCTCCATATGGTGTGGACCGAGCAGAATACTTGCACCAAGGCAGGAGAAGATTAATTCAAAGGGGAGTGGTGTGAATGTGGAATCTGGCGAGATTTCAACTCTTCTTCGTCAGTTCACAACGAACTTGAGTTCCAAAATACCAACTTCTGCATGTCCTTTCATTTACTTATTCATCTTAAATTGTGTTATACTGTAAAGTTTGAATCAGCAGTCTAAAATCTTCGAACAACTCTAATCCGGGAAATAACGATGCCAGTTAAACTGTTCATGCATATTTGAAAACGTGCTTTTCTTGTATTTTTTCTCACTTTATATTTTGCTTCTACTGGTTTTTGTGATTTTTCAGATTTTTTATCTTTCTTTTAGACACCACCCTGATTTCATCTGTTTATTCATCAACATTTTCAATCACGTCGCTCAAATTGCAAACTCGTTTGCTCATCCGTGTGTGGAGATTTTGGTGATTTCGCCCACGCTACTACAGTGATAATACGCTTTTCTTGCATGTTGGATATCCTGGCTATCACAGTTAATGAACACGGCAACAGAAGACTTCAGGTTTAGTGTTTTCGGGCATTGGTTCAGGCCAGAAGAGGACTATGCGAACGAGGTTTATGTTTGCACAAACTTCCCAGATATGTTTCCCATATCCTAGTCTTGACTTGAAATTCTTTGTATGGCTAAACATTTTTGAATGCTTTCTAGCTGATGGCTTCGAGTATGCGGGTTGCGATCTCCCGGCTGTACAATCAAACACTAGGGAAAATGATTTTGGATCTGAGAATATCCATGCTTTCTCACACACACAAGCCTTGATTTCATTTTTACTGTTCCTAAAGTATTTTCCATACTTGGTTCTTGATAACCTATTTGCAAAAATAAACTTCCACTCTTTTTATGACAAGAAGTGCGCAGTCTGTTTTCGGTTGCAATATTCCTGAAGTTAATGATACGGTCAGAAAGCCTAATCTCAGTTTTGTGGGTCACGGTTATCTCATACGCTATGTATGAGGTTTAAAATTTCCCAAGTGTGAGGTCATATATTTTGTTTAATTAATCTTCGAGGCTGTGGTACCCAAATGGCAACTATTCCTAAAGCCATATGACGTATTGCGAGATAGATATAAGAACCATGCACACGATGAGGAAAACGAATGACTACAGTGAAGGACTTTACGAGAAAGGACAGTACGTCCATCAGTAATCCGGTATGAAAAAATGATATTTAGTATTACTTCATGTGTTTACGAATGTGTCAGCCTTTAACCTTACATGTTAGAAAGTAGAACGGAATCCAGTAGCAGTGAAGTAGGGAACCCAAATACATGCATTGTGAACAAAGGGGGACGCATGGGGAGGGACTTTAACCACTGACCTTCCCTTCAACGGCTGGGTGCTCCATAGACAAAATGTTCCGATAAGGAGACTGGCTCTTTGGCACACCTACGCATCTGAACTCCACAGATGATGCATAAAGAAGTAACAACTGATATCCCTCTAGGTCAGTCAACCTCTCATGGGGTTTCTACAGACAGTCACGAGTTATTGTCATACAGCTATACAAAAGGCTTTGATATAAAGAAGGAAGGAAGTCTTAACCAAGAAACATCCATATTCCTCCAGTGGAAACAAAATCGGACAAGTTCTAGGGATGCTGTGGTAGTTTTTTCGCTTACCTGTCACAAACAGACCAAACTTTACAGTGATCCGACGGTCTTTAAGCCTCTATGACCCACTGGAGGGCACTCGTGTGACACTAACAGAATCTTCTATACCAGGCTGATCACTGGTTAGATATCTGGTTAGCAGAATATCAAAGTTCAGATTTGGAACTTGTGCGGGGACTTCTTCTTTGAAAAATTGTGATGCACTAGCACTTTCCTCCAAAATCTATCGGCTTGTGGTCAGAAGTCTCGTGATCGCCCACTGGGCTCGCCTGGAATTGATGTATAATACATATGGAAGCAAGAATCCATGTCCAAAGTATCGTCGTGAGCTAGGTTCTCCGTCACTCTCTCCTTGTCCCTGACTACGCAACCATGGTGACCCAGAGGCTGTTGAGACAAGGTGCGTAAAGGTCAGAGGAACTTTAAGTCACCGTGAAGTGAGGTCCTGGTTTGGCTAGTGGTTTTCTTAGTAGGGTTCGTCTAGCGATTTCTATGAAGGAATCTCACAGGTAGGAACTCGATTGCTGAACATTATCGTGCCTACTTCCCCTCAACCGGGTGCAGCTCTGACACCGACAGTGAACTTTCGTGACGCCTTTGGTGCCGTGTTCGGGTGAACTAAATGATCTGATATCGCTGTGGTTGTCGGTGGATTTGAATGCAAAAATGGGCGGTTTGGCGTATCTGAGACTCACTTGGGTGGTCTATTTGTATAGGATTCGGTAAGTATGCAAAAAGACAAACCAGTGCTTCAACTGTGTGTTGACCACAGACCGTCTTGTGAGGCACTGACCTCCGGAGTAACGAAAATCGTTTGGCTAATTAGCACCCTTAGTTCCATCCACTGACCCATTTTGATCAAACCGAGGTCAGTTACTGACTGTGTACATCGCCAACTGACTGTTACTCCATTTGGAGCCTTTATATTAATTCTGACCAGCTTCTCGTCTGAAGTCAATTCCCTCTTTGCTTTTCCACAGAATTAGTGCACGACTTGCTTAGCAATGGAGATACTGGTGGGTCCCGGTTTTAAGCAAATTTATCACAACCATATTTTGGGCTCTTCAACTGTTCCACCGCACAGGAACTCGGTTACTTCTTCGCACAATGACTAGAGTTTAGCTTCCAGCTCGAAGTTACCAGCTTCACTCAGCTCCTGGATATCAGACGGGAAATCAGCATTACCTGAATACCGAAGAAATATCATCGCCTGCCCCAAACAAAAATTGACCCGGTGGACTATCAAATTTCAAATGAAAATTGGCGACCCAGCGACCGTTAGGCCTGGGGGGCACGGAAGGCTAAGGAAATAGAACCGTCACAAAATATCAAAAATTCTTGATATCTGTGTGACCGGTCGCATGGAACCGCCTGCGAGCAAAATCACCAAGCATTCAACTAGGGCCGCAATCTTTAGTAATAAAAAGACGCCTGGACTGCTGGATCAAAGCAATTTTCTTGTTCATTTGCCACCACTCCTTTGGAGTCTTACATTGAAATAGAACCCTGGATCACCTCTTACCCTCACTGTTCAAAGATGATGGTGGGGTCCTCAGTCAGGGCTTGCCCGACCTGTCTGACTCCATCTAAGAAAAAGGGACTTTTCGAGACAACTAGAGAGGATCGGTATTTGTGCTTACTTTAAAAAAACAAACCCGAAAGGAATGCGGTAATCACAGAGGGAGTCAGCTTGAATTCTGTCATTGCTAGACTATTGGCGCCACTTCGCCCGTGAAGCACTGACTGGAGAGAAGCAAGCAATATTTCGGCTTGACACGGGTTCGATCGACCGCATCACACTCCATCAGGTGCTAGGAAAACGTCATACATAAAAGCGACCAACAGTTTTAGCATTCTATGGTTTTCAAGACGCATTTGCCTCGGTTGACTGGTCTGCACTCCTTAACACGCTTGCTGAACAAGCAATGCCCTATAGTTGTTCAGTATAAAACGTTCTCTGTTGTCCTGGACTTGCCATGGCAAGATATTGTATGAGGGGCTCGCCGAACTTTCTGGTACGAATATTGATAGCTTGCATGGATGATTACTAGCTCCTTTCACATTCAGCTCCGTGACTGATGAGATGAAATAGACGAAAGCTTGAAGGTCTTTAAAACCGTAGTGTTCTGATGGCTGCTAACAAACACTTGCCTACCTGGAATATTCGGATTATATCATTTTCTTATTTTTGAGAAGAAGAAAGCACATTTGTCCTAAGATGAATTGGCCAAAGTCGTCTCTCACTTTGGCATGCGCTTTTCACTTGCAATGTTATACTGCTGGACATACAGTCATTGATTACGCCACTTTCAATCCACGAAGAGACAGTCGAGTTTGTGGAGAATTTGACGCATCTTAGTATTTTTAGGAGCTCTGAGTGCACTGTGGCAGTTGAAGACGATGTTTAGATCACCTTTGTTGAAGTAAGACATCTATATTAGTAAAGAAAGCTACTTGCTCAGAGGCTTCTTATGTCATCTTACACCATCCGGTTATATGAGACTTGGGTTACAGTGACAACTAGTTGTCGGTGTTCTTGCGTACTTAATTTGGTCACCAACATTAGCACTTGGTGAATTATTTTTCACCATTTTCACCATTACGTATCCACCAACCTGATTAGGAAATCCAGAGGAAGTTAACTCCTGTCATATTTTGTCCTGGGAAACTCAAGGACCTTGTATATAGTGCTTCTTTATGTTCCTTTTTAGCGTGGTTGCGACATGTCTTCTCTGTGAGCAGTGGATCTAGATTTTGCATAAAAACTGTTTGAAGATCATGGCTCGTGTAGGTTGGTGCCAAAAGAGAGAATTAGAAAACGAGTGTTTGTTTGTGGGGCATAGACTTTAATCGAAGAATGCGTTTGACCCCAATAGGTGCAGTAGTTTGGCTCACACGTTGCGCACTACGAAATATTGTTTGCCGAAAATCTTACCATTTTCCGTGCCGAATCCATAGCGGCGAATGTTTAGGGGTGGTCAGTCTTTTATCTGACAAAAACTTATGCCTAGTCATCACCACAGCATCAGCGACGAAGGTGCACTCAAAACCCATTGATTTATTTCAGAAGCAACTTGAACGCTTTTTCAGACGATCGAGACAGTTGGGGGTGAAGTTGTCCGCATTTGAACTCTCAATGTGTTGGAGTTCTTATCTAGCCACCGCATGACCGCAGATGACAAAGGGCAGTGATGTAACTCGACGTGAATGGGCAAGGTGACCTGAGTTGAGACAGCTAACTGAAGCACACTATTGACGTATTTCGGTTATACTTTAGGCTAGGAGACAACAACAAACTATATGTCCTATCTGCTGCACAGACATGCAACCTTCTTAGATATGCATACCAGTAGTGGACGGTCTATTAGCATTTTTCGAAAAATGGTGTGGTTTTCCCGGGCTGCAAAAACCAAGCGCTGATCAGCACTGAATCCCACGTATAACTAATCTGCGCCGTTTTCTTGGTAATCTTATTTTATAAAAACTTCGCTTATCCCATTCCAGAACTTGTTTTCGCGCGATTCCAATTCTAGTACGCATTCAAACTTGTTTCCTTTCGGCTATCTTTGTTCAGTTACATATGCCATGTTATCCTATAAACTGCACTGGGAAAAAGTTGAAGTAACAAAAAAGGTTTTCTTTCGGTGACAACTTTTGAGTATTACTGATAAGAGCAGAGACGAAGCATACAGGTCACGTGTTGTTTGTTCGTACTTCTTCCTCAGTTTATCTGAGGAAGAAGTACGAACAATTGGTTGAATAAGCCAACCAGAACCTCCGGACCGGAGCTTTACAGGTGTAATCAATTAGTAATGGTAAGTTGGTTATTGTGAAAAAAGAAACAAGCCTAAGAAGGTTCAGATATTACTAACAATGAGCACCCGTTCAGATATTACTAACAATGAGCACCCATCTGTGCTCAAAACTGTCGAACTACTTCCGGAGAAAAAGCTGGTGTTTCAAGTCTGAAATCACAGTCCCTATCTTGTGTGCAGTTAACTAGTGGAGGGTTGCACATCGTAGATCGCACCTAAGCAGTTCTGAAACGTGTTTTGAATTGTGAATGCTGGTTGCGTTCGTTTTACCCGAGCATACGTTTCAGAACAACTGTGTAGAAGAATCAAAATCTGTTTACATGAGTTAAAATATTGACGAACATTAGTGGGATGCAAGTAAGTTCAGTTTATACGCCATGACTGCTGATTCATTTGCTAAAAGATACTTTGGTTCTGCGGAACCAAAGTTTTACTCGTACGATATTTTTAACGTCTTTGTTGCCACCTGGCAGAACGGATATTGCCAGTTTTCTAACATTTTGGAATACGGAAACAGTTGACCAAATTTGTAGGGCTACCTACTATTATATATATCGCCCTGTCACTTCCGGCAAGCTTTATTTCGATGTTGTTATTTTGGCAAG
>SJOL01004690.1:106729-135527 GCA_004794785.1 Opisthorchis felineus | reverse complement strand
CTGGAATTGATGCAAGTGTTGCTTTGATAGGTTTCGCTCCTTAGCTATTATTGTCCATACTATTATTATTATTACTACTTATAAGTCCGCAAAGATGTCTATTGGCCAAAGTTTAACCAGCGTTCATAATGAATAGGACCTGTTGCCAGGTGCATTGTTTCTCACAATATCAACTGGTCTGGTTGGATCAAAAACACAGCTGCTCGTTTCACTGCGAAGAGGAAATAAAAAATCACCAGTCTGGTGCATTAAGGCGTGATGCCGGAAACGCTGCTTCAAAATGATCAATGGGGATCCATTTAATGAGGTCCGATTCACTGAGACTAATGCCAAATTTTAGGTTGCAATTTGTGGATTAGCTGCCTTCACTGAAAAGTCGATCGGATACTGAAACTAAAACTGGGCAAATTGATTACTCCAATTTTAAGAGGTAATAATGAGCTGCAGCCTAGGCATAACACGAAAAAACCAGCGGAGAACTTACGGTAATTAGACGTGTTGTGACCCAGCAAGTCATTAAAATAATACAAACCCCAGCATGATTGAAACCCTGTGGCAGGTGGCACATGAATATTCAAGGTACAAATGCGGAAGCACAAATTGACCGCCAGTTTCCTATTTGCATTCCGCTGAAGGATTCAACTCGCTGAAGGATTCACAAATCGGTGATGCCTGTTGCTGCGGTAGCTTCGGGGACAAAGACTCTAATGGTTTATAAAGGGCCGCAGACGCGTCGCACTTTGAATATTGATAGTAAGTTTGACTCACAGGTGATTTTACCAAATATTTGTTAGGGTTGACGCAACTGTCAAAAGTATAGCGTCCCAGTGGCTTTGACAACGGTGTGCCAACTACTTGTCGATATCGCGCTAATATGATCCCAAGAGATGTCGTGCCTTTCGGACACCGCAAAAATGAGGCTACGGCTCTCTCACATTCTGGTTTCATGTGAATAGTGAAATTCACTGATGGTCATGCAGAGAAAGTAACCATATGTTGACACTAATGAATGTATTTTCTACTGAAAAACATTAATTGATTGTGATGTAGACCTCTTTTCCGAGTGCATTTTTATCAAGGTCTATATTCACTGGAGTAGCATCAGATCGTTTGAAAACTCCCAAAATATGGATGTGTAATTGTTCTTTAACTTTGTATGGTGTAAAAGCGCATCATACTTCAATTTATGCGCGCCTGTTCAGTCCAGAACAAAATGTAAGGATGACTAACCTTAAGAACGATTTCAAAGGCATCCGGCAAAACTTTATTTTCGCTTAACCAGGTTTAATGTAGAGTCAACGTCTCGACTGAAATAGAGCAGGAGTCCTGGTTCCGCAGCAGTATAATTTAATCCCGCCCAAATCTGACCGTCATTCATCATCACCATGAGATTTAAATGAACAATCATTGGAGGGAAAATGTGTTACTGTTTGGCACCCTATCAAAGCGTATGTATCCAATCGTAGACCAATTTCCCATCAAACACATAGTTGAGTGTCCCAGGTTAATTCATTTATTTTGGTCACATTCACAGAAATAACTCCAAATTTTAGTCATCTATATTTTGGGGAAATCAAATCATGTTATTTGCCTACGACTGTTTGGATTATGCGCCAATGTCAGTGTGTTCCAGATGCCCAAGAGAGAGAGAGACGATTTGGAGAAGGGGAGGTCAGTGGGTAGCGTTTTTTGGAAGTAAGGAAAGTTTGATGGGCTAGTGTTGATTACCTTCTGAATTCAGGCCATGTATAAATGAAGAATGCCTTTAAATATTTTCGCTTAAGGTCACTTTGCGAGGAATGTTTAGACAGCATTACATAGATAAACAGATTGCTTGATAAATCGGTTGATGTACATCACAAATCTGATGTGTTGGTACTTCATTCAGCCCACTTAAAAAAAGAGCCTGGATAAGTCAGACCCGATTATGTTCAACCAGTTTATGGCCACTGTTTGATATCTTGATCACTTACCCTCTTAATTTCCTTCTTTCCTTCAGAGAGGCAATGCAACGCTAACAGAGCATAAATTATACCCGGATCGATTAAGCAGCTGAAATTAGTATCACGAGTTTAGATTAGCGCTTGGTCTTATGACAGTGCTATTTCGTTAAATCATCTCAGTTTGGTATTAATAGTACTGTCTGACAGTACTGTATAGCACTATCATTTTCCCCACGCCATAAGAGCACGTCGATAAACAGTACATTCTGACTCACTATGATGAATTTAGAAACCATTCGAATGTCATGCTCGTTCGCAATCACACGACTGTCTACAGTTCAGGCTAGGTAGCACTGAACTCGAGTTTCATTCTTGTTAGCGAGTATGAATGAAATATTTCACCAAAATCTTCGGGTAACCGTCTCACTCATGGTTGATAATGAAGCATATACGGATGGTAACCTAAGGTTTCCCTACCGATCGGAGGATTTTAACGCGTCGACTATTCACGGTCTTCTTAGGAGATGAGTTGAGTGAAGCACCAGTCAGCGCACATATTTAGACGATTGCCGGAGTCTAAGTCCGCCTATTACAGAAAACTAACCAGAACTTTAGAGTTTTTTGTTTGGGAGAAGAAATAAGACAATTTGGAGAAAATATTTTTAACCGGGTCTTGACAGGTGGTTCACTCGCAAACACTACATAAAACATTTCATATGGGGCACAGTAATTGACGCCACAGAGCAGCCTACAGATATTTTTAAAAGGTATGTGCGTCTTCTTGTGAGAAAAAGTGATAATTTACCGAGAAATAGATACATATTTTAGAGCATCTTTAAAGCACTGGCCATAAGATAATTGATACTGTCACCTTAAGCTGGTCCCCGGAACTGACCATAGCAGAAATTTATCCAGCAACACACTTAGTCATTCAAAAGCTGTCCTTGTGTTGGATACATAGAAACGTAGCCAAAGCTGAGACATAGCCTGGATATTTATTTTTAGTTTTGACACACCAACATAATAGTTCCATTAATTGTAAGTTTAAAGCAAGAACCAATTTCCTTCTTTTGCACGTTTTGGTTATCATGAACACAGGTGGTGTTATGTTTCCCCCTGTAATCAAATTTGACTAGAACAAGATAATTGCTGAGCTTTGGAACTTTGTGTTCCCTATGGCACAAATGTGCATTAGTAGAAGCTCTATTCCATAAAGCAAGGCTGACAAATGCTTCGGAGGCGACTGAATTTTAACAGTTATCTTTAAACTTTTCACTAACCAAACACCAGAGGATCAGTGATGGGAACTCATTTGACGTGACATCAAATAAACTCAACTTCTAGGCTTTTCTTCCATCAAAACTGTCCCTGTGTCAAAAATATATCGCGACACAACTGAATTTTAGCGCACCGACAAGGGCTATGCCGTTGCACCTGACCAAAATACCAAAGTCATTGACACTGGTGGGAATAAGAAATCCGGTGAAAGTGAGCGGTAACATGTAAAATTAGTGGCAGAACAGCACCTTTACAAACCGTTGGTACAACGTGAACCGGTCATTTTAGGACGAACGAGAATCCAGACTACTGATCTTCAGAACTATTATCAAGATAAGCCACAGTTTAAATTTGCCAATCAATTCATTTTATTGTGTGGTCCGCGTCCCCCGCAAGTCAACAGAAACTAATGGAGTTGGGAAACCGATTACAGGGTGTCAAAATTTGTCAATTACAAAAGTAACTGCACTCTCTGTTTCCCCTGGCCTTCTGGATCAACTGGATAGAAGGGATACAATGTTCCTGACTGCACTATAAGTTCAGTCCTATGCTGTGTTTTAAGAACGACTAAAGGGTCGTCCTGAGGTTGCCTAGTTTTTGCTGGCTGATCACACTACCTCTTAGATTTATGCAGTCAATGTACTCAGTTCTGTAATTGGTGTCATTTGGTTCCGGTTCACATTATTGTGCAATGCCAGTCCGCGGCGCTGTTGTTTTTAATGTCTTGCAAGCGGAAATTGCGATTCAAACACTGAAATCAAACACTGGACCGGATAACATACTACATCGCGTACCTTAAATGAGCAATATAGGCTGGCGAGTTGAGAACTAGCAACGCAGTTTCGATCTACATGAACTTAATTGGTAGTCACGATTGCCTGTTCACAAAAGGCACAGATTGACGAACATGTTCTTGACGATTTTTACTCAATTCTTACTATTACAAAGGTTAAAACATTGAAATATATAGGTAACTAATAAGTAAAATACGGCCAATTTACCTGCAACACTGCTAGCACGGGATAAAAAAATCTGGGTGAAGATCACCATAGGGATGACCTTGAAAAGTCGTTGCACCGTAGAATGCGCTCGATGTACGACACTGATGAGCTGTGTGTTTAGTCGGTACTTTCAATTACATACACCTCACTGAAACTTTCTGGGTCCCTTACTGATAGCAAACACACTAACCGAAAACAACCCAACCTGTTAGTGGCTAAGGTTCGTTTAATGTTGAAAGAAGCTCTGGAGCATTCAACTGCGCACTGGTGATGTCTTTTCGAGTGGTGAGGAAAAGTTTGCACGTTTGCAAGGTAATTGCTTGGTTCTGCGAACCGACCAACGACCATATGACCAACCACCAATACAACCTAGGTGATCGCCATCAGACTGCGTAGCCCTCTTCTGTTCGGAGAAAATTCTCGGAGCAACAAAACTTTCGAAAATGTCAAGTGCTGTTGTGTGCGTTGATCCATAGAGTTTTCCCACGACCTGGATGTTTACGGATTATCACTTACAAATTGCTCGTGAATGCTCTCGAACCCATCAAAAAATAGCAGTGCCACCACACCCCGAAGACCAGCTCCGTATTTGTGTGTAAAGGACAAAAAACGTGCAGGAAAGCATGTTTTGTGGTGTGACGGCGAATTATGTGTGACCTCTGTGTGGCGGAACGAAACTCTTGAAATAAAGCCATAACCACCCGGCTCTGGCAACCAGTCCCTGGGATGATTTTCGTATTTTCCCTTAAAATGTGTACTAAAGACGTACATTTTACCATTGGAGGCAAACTGTAGAGACAGATAAGTGGCCGAGCGCCCCCGTTTAGGCCAGCTTCTGCAGACATTTATGCGTAATCCAGAGGAAACACAACAGTAAAATAATCCGACAACTGAACACATGACATCACAGCTCCGGACTCACAACCGAGTCAGTAAACCTGGTAAACCAAGAGGTTCGTCTGATGTGCACTGATGATGAATCCCAATAATGATAGAACAGCGGTACAGTGCTTCTCGGCCTTTCAGCATAGATTAACTTCGGTTATGGAAAGAAACTTCAATTTAAAAGAAACTCCAAAAGCTGCTCACAGTACCAACAATAAGGGACTTTGCATATGGTCCTTTTAGTTGCGGCTGCAGAAGGCAACGCCGGGATATATTCTGATTCTGATATGAATCAACCCGTGAAGGAGAGTCTACTTATGCTGTCTACTTCAACTTGCGATAGGATATAGAAATCCTATATATATATAGGAGGTAAACACCTAGGTAGAACGGAAAGGGTCCTATCAGTTGGTATGTCGAGATCAACCCAGACTGAGTCAAATTGATCAAAAATTCCAACAAACTTATTTGACAAAACGTGTTACCCGTACACCGTGCTGCACTGGCACACAAGTCTCATCCTAAATTTTTGGCCGCCACACCAGTGTCGCTGTTACGGAAGAAACGAAAGCTGTTCGACCCCTCGATCTAAGCCTGCGTACCCAGAAAGATATGATGTCAAGTTTGGGTTTACCGCTGTAAGATAGAAAGCACAAAATTCTGACATGTCTAATAACCCGTACGTCTGATTTCTCTACTGCTATTTCCTCCCATCTAATTTGAATAGTGTGTCTTCAAGCTTGGAGTATGCCTCCATCTACCACCAGTTTCAATGTTGACCGTATTTCACCAGCCTTTACCTGCAAAGCAATGTGACCCCTATGCCTACTGTTCATATCTTCCCCATTTTTCATTTTGATGCAATTTCACCGCCTTGTCTTAGCCTTCTAAGTCTATTCCATAGTTAGTACGATGACAGTGCACAGCAGGATAAGATGCCGCGGTGTTACATGAGCTCGAGAAATTCTGTCGAAATGTTATCCTCTCGCGGTCAGCAAACTGGCCATGTGGAGGGACAGTTTAATAATTTCAACTGTTGAGTCACATTCGGCTACGTGGTTGTTCTATTCTTGTTGGGGTTCCTTGTGGTGCGCATCTAATTGCTGTAGAACCAGTAAACGTTGAAAAGTTTCCCACTTAGCTGTTGGGGATTAATCAGTAGTGCAAGTCACCAGTTCGTAGTCAAGGTCCACATCACAGGTAGGGATACGTATCATATGACCTGGTGATGGTGGTTTCTAGAGTGACGGATTTCAACGGAAGACTTGTGGCCTGAGTGATGCTTTCAGGCTTGCACATAGTACACTCAGATCTGACAGGATTCGCCCTGCGACTTATAAATATCTGCCAAATAATGAGTTACGTTCTTTCAATAGTTTTGTAAGTAGCATTATTGCAATCAAAATTTTACTGCAAACTGTAAACTCAGAACTTATTAGCCATGAGACTGAACTATTTTACTTTTAGTATGATAACCCAGCCTTACCCTGGAGAGGACGATCTCCATTCTAAACTAGAATGCGGAAAAACATGTTGCTTAATGTGAAGGATATAGCTGAGAGTTATTCAGCCGATAAATTTGGTAATCACTGTTGGTTAATCAACCCGACCCATAGAAGAGGCATTATGAAATTTCAATGTGTCGAGGGTGACTTCCCCAAAAACTGGAGTTAAAGTATCTTGAGAGATAACCAGCGTTAGTAAACTACTTCGCCTTTTGAATCCAGGGTGGATAAAGCAGTGAGTGGCTTTGCTGTCTGGAAACCCTAATAACGAGAAGTAAAAGCAGATGACGAATTTTTGAGTATCTTCCATAGCAATGCGCGGCATATAATAAAAATGACTGTTTTCACTTCTATCAATTGTCTTCCCCTTGACTGCTAGAAGATTTCTGAAGCAATCTTCTTAATAGGTATGGATTCTGCACATCTAAAAACGTTATTATGATTCCTACCGTTAAACAGGGTGCGATTTATAGGTAACGGGTACAATGCAAATATTTTGTGAAATTGTCTGTCATCAGCAATCATGATACGTTCACACCACCACGCCAAGTCTACTATCCATCAAACTTTGGACAGACTTCGTTCCTAACAAACTGACTAGGGTGGATATGAACAGTGGTTCAATTACGGCTCTCATCCTTGTACTCCAGCCACCGCAGAATGACCACGAGGGTGCTTCACATTTGCCAGGACGCGTAAAATGATCACCTTCCGGTAGTTTCTACAAGTGCCCTCACTTGTTTTTCCAGCCGTATCGTCGTGCGGACCGTGTCACTTGTGCTCATCCATCATCCGTAACGCCTCACTAAGAACGCAAGGTTCAGTTCCTCTCGAAAATATTTTAAGTGTCATTCTCTCACTCTTTTAAGATGGATAACATAGCCATCTCTTCATATGTTATGAATTATTCTAGAGTCAAAACACAGCGTCGTGGAATAAGCTGTTAGAATCCGAAGTTTTGCTTGCCGTGGGTAACCTTTTTCAAGGATTTAACAAACGCTGGATTATAACATCTTATTCCATTACGCTGTGTTTTGACTTAAAAAAATTCTATATTATACACCACATGGCGCTCAGTTTTTTTTAACACTACTCAAGGCGAAGTTGGCCCGGAACTCCTATTGCCAAGAAAATGCTTATCGTATTTGGCTGACCAATGCACATTGGGTTTGAATGAAACTAAGGTTAGGAAGGTTTAACAAAAACCCGGAGAGATGCTGAGAAAATGGAAAGCTCTACAGATTAACTCCACTTGGCGGCATTGAGAATTTTTACTTCTATCCGGTGACAAGATTTTACCCACAAACTAGTCGAAATGGTGTCAGTCATTCTTGGCTGAAATGACAGGAAATGTGTTCTACATCTTTTCCTATACACGGTACGTGAGAGCATGGTAATGTAGAAAAAGTTGGTATAGAGCATTACTTCCATCCGCCCTATACACTGGTCGTAAGGTGCAGTCACCGACAACAGCCGACAATTAATATGAAGAGTCACTCAGTACTGATTTCTTGCGTTTGTCGAGAGAGATATTATTGATTGTCTCCCTGTCTTGATTAAAACTCCGCCAACTTGGCAATCCAATCAGTCGGCTTGAAGGATCTTTCGTTTCAAAGGAGAAGCGTTGCCTCACAATAAAACCACAGAGAGCCACGAAGCGATCGAAACGACGACATCTCGGCAGGTTCCAAACTCATCTGCATATTACGTGCCAAATGGTATAGTGGGTGAAGAATTAACCAAGTGCATCCGTTTTAGATAATGTTGATAAACCAACCGCACCCTGTAAGACGGTCTTGTCTGAAGCAGCTGGCCGAACGGCTCAACAGCGTCTTGTGGGAAAAATGGAATGAAATTTCACCAATGCTACGCGCTATGGCGTTTGTGCTAGTGTGAACGCAGACGAGAGAAATCGGTGGACCAGTGCTACCGAGACAGCAAATTTAATCAGTCGATGGTTCGGAGAGCTTGATGCGTTCAGGCTGAATCAGATTACTGTTCAACTGAACACCCCTCGAAGGTCAAAGGCCGCAAGTGTTGCAAGTGTTGCATCGTTTAAGGTCATTGCATCCACTCTCGTTAACTTTCTTCCAATGTAATGACGGATTGCAACGGGAGTATGGGTTGGGCTAGGAGACGCTGACTGTTTCGTTTACAAAACAGCCTTGCTAAGTTGTGGACCTGAATGCACTTTGTTGTTTACTTTGTTAACCCATTTGCAACCGACGCATAAAAAACCAGCTTAGAGGTGGTTAGCAGATGTCGTTCGCGTGAACAAAGGTCAACCAGATTACGATAGAAACAACAACCCAGTTTTTTCCGCAAATCAGCATAGTGGATTGACCGATCACTCGTGAGGAAGGTGGATGTAAGTTAATCAAATAAAAATAATGACAGCCTAGTCCGTCGATCAGTTTTGTGTTCGATGTTCACATTTCAGCTGCAAGCATATGACTTTTAATTGGATCGGTCACTCTGAAGGAAGGTATTCTATGAAGACTCCCTCACCCAGAAGCCATTCGGGGTTCGGTGGTCCAACCTCTGAAAGTACGTACGTCGGAAAACTATTCGGAACGCCGTAGCCCGCAAGGAACTGCTTCAGCGACACGCTGCAATTGCGCGTCAACCAGCCCATCCCACAAAAAAAGGAATCAGAATTTCCAAGGGGTCAAACTTTCATTGGCCTCAAAAGATGTGTGGGGGGTATGCTGAGATCACTTCCAAGAAATGCTGGGCATCAGAAGGCCATCCAGATTGATACAAAGATGGGAAGTAAAAATTTGAAGCGTAATAGAGATGGCTTCTACGATGGAAGAAGAGGCGTGGCATGAATATCTAGAAAGTAACCTTGTTTACCGTCAACGTTAACATATATATTTGTATTCAGCTAGGTGGTACGTAGCTGAGGTACGTTCCATAAAATGATGCTGACAACTTTCGCAGAACGACTCCGATGGTACCACACAACTGTGAATAAAAATACACACCTAATACCAACGAAACCAAGCTATACTATTCTCCTCTGCTAAAAGGCATTGGAAGGAGAGCATGTGACAATCAGTGGGAAAAAGTACCCAAAGATTGAGTTACTCCGTTACTCTGTGGAAGTGTGGAGAATGAACAAATTATGACTCTTGTGGTAGACGTACATAAACCCCAAGATATTTCAGGGATCTTGATTTTGCACGTCTTTCCTGTAAACAAACGCATCCACAAAGTGCTTGGATGAAAAGCTTTTTTTTGAGGACTAGGTTGTTGAATGTAAAGATGAAGAGGACGAATAACAAACGACAAATACTCATAATCGTTGACAAACTAGGATAAACCACCCAACATATGTTGGACATATTTGCATGCAAATTATATCTTCGTTGCCCAACCGATGGATCAGGGTGTAATCTGGTCCTTCAGATACAAGTTGCTGCAGATTCTTTAGTGGAACTCGTATGAAACAAGACTGATGAGGACTTATTGCTACGTGCAATACAGATAAGTCGGCAGATCTGGAACGCAGTTCATCCATAGGCCCCATTAGATGCCATCAGAAAAGTGAGATTTATACCATGTGAGGACAGCGGCCGAAAAGGCCATCCAGAGATAGAACATCCAAACCGCATCAAAGTTGAAAACCGTTTGCTTCCTCAGGAGTTGACACAGGTCGTTCCTGACCTCACTGAGGTAAATTGGAGTGGAATAAGCCCATTTTTGGTTACCTCTTAAGATTTCTGTGAAAAAAAGATGGACACTTTCTCATACGAGAGAACAAATGCTTCTCATGAGGGAAGGAAAAAGACTGTAAGAAAGACGTACCACCTGATGACGCGGGCTGAGTGCTGTCTTTTGAAATACTCCACCTGCGCATAAAGTGGTACTTGAAGAGTTGACAGAGTTCACCGCTCAACAAATTTCCTTTGTCGAAAACGTATTGTCCAGTTAAAGCAAACGAGGCAGCTGAAGATTCAAGACATTTTGGAAACCAAACCAGAATTAACACTATTTCACATGTTCTCAGCAGACAGTTACTCAATGCGATGCTTTCATCATATTAACGAGGAGAGACAGTAACAATATGTTGATTCTTTATGACGTGTTTTCCTTTCAATTTATTCTTTTATGATGAAATTCAGCACTGCACGCCCAGTGTAAGGATGGAGCGTGAACAAAACATTCTTTACAGGAAGGTCGTTGGTGACTGCGATGGGTTAGTACATGATGCGAGACTCGTGTTGGCATTTCAAATCAAGTTGACTAATCCCACCAGCGGCACTAATGGCTTAGAGTGTCTCTCAGCTAGCATGTAAAAACACAGTAGCGTCTAACCGACCCCTGCGAAAAGTATGCATCTCCTCAGGCTTTCGCACGAAACCTGCTGTAACTAATTGGGCCACTGAGTCACCTGAAAAAGCACCTCATTTGTGCCACTTACGTTGTAGTTGACTCATACTTAGTGTTTGGAGTCATTTACATTTAAGGAATGTGGACTATCTATGTAGCATTTGATTAATTTGAAAAATGACGCAAAATTGTCCGATGTATGTCAGCGTATTTTTGCAAAATTCATCATACTCAAGCATCCCTCAGAACTTTCTTGGACATTATTTGAGTGCTAAACAGTAATGAGAAGGTTCAATAATTTGCAAGTAAACCTTTCATCGGATGCAGGGACAGTGCCTTAATCTACTTGAACAGACACTACTCGCAGGTTTCATCAGTAGTGTGCACCATTGCACCTGTCGCTTTTCGTGGAATACAGGTTTCGGTCGGTTATTCCAATTGGAGATGAGCTGTTCTCCAATGACTGTTCAGCATGGGCTTATCTGCTCTACTGAACACAATTCATTGTAAGTTTGCGTTGAAATCTGGTTGTTCACATATTACACATGCCAGCAAAAGTACATAACGAGTTTTGAAACGCTTGACATTTTTACACAGAAGTAAAGGTGCATCAATGCATATTCTTTTTGCAGTTATTTAGACTGTGTGTATGTGACTGCCAAATCCATGTAATTTGTATGTCTAATTATCATTATTCCAGTTTGGGGTGTAGAACCAACAAATTGCATCGTTAATTATTCCCGTGAGGTAATTTTAAGTCCTTTCGGGAAGTTTCTTGGCAACATTTCGATCACCTATGATTCACGGAAATGTTTGCCTGCCGTTGAAGTTCACGGGCAAATTTGGTGATGAAAATGAAATATGGGGGCGAATGTATAAAATATCTAGCAGAGTTCTTTCAACAGCGAAAAGAAATTTGGGATAAGATCACACAAATATGAGCATCCGAAGGTTAACGTTAGAGCGGTTCATACTAGAGAGAGATGTGAAAATGTAGCATGAATGTTCAAGGAACCACTTTCATTGATAGTGGGGTTGACTTTTGTGGGTTCTTGGAAAATTGCTTAACTTACTTGCCTAACAAATATTCTAACGTAAGTCCAGGCTAAACGTTGAACTAGAAACCGCGAGTTCCGTTGTGCTGAAGCATTTTGGTTACATTCCTCTGTAGAAACTTGCTTCGTAAAAGCATTGCCGGAGTTATTCGGTAGCCAAGCCACAGTAAAGCCTAATTATATCCCACGGGTGTACCATTTTTTCCTATCTAGTTAGCCTGGTGATTTTCCATGTAGGCCATTGCTGTACAAATTGTCATATATTTGGCTTTTTGTGGAAAGTGAATAGAGGTCAATATGCAAGATTCCCAAGGACACTGTAAGTTCCCGAGAACTATGACACTTCAAATGGTTGAGAATAGAAAGTTGTCGTGTTTGTCTTATCCGGTTGTCACTGGAAGGCCAAACAAAACTCGGTCTTTTTTAATTCCGGGTAACATTTCTTCGTTTAGAAGGGAGTACGACGGATCAAACAAGAGAGGTTTTATTCGGGACATGTTTCATTTTAAGAATATGGCTGCAGAGTGGAACAATTCTGTTTGTTAGTTCTCTCAGTGTTGATCACCAAGAGAAGCATAAAAGTCTTGATTCTTTTAGTCTTAGAGTCTGTCAGGTACACCGCACAGACATCATCACAACAAGCAAGCACATACAGTTTGCACGTTCTGAACTAACTAGCGACTACACATAATTTTTCTTCTGGATGAAACTGCACATGCTGTGGGGAGCAAGAAGTGTTTATAGCGTTTTTGGGGAAACGCGTAGGCAGTCCAACTGACGCACTCCCTTGTCCCTGATAACAGATAAAACAACGCTTTTAAAAAACAATATTCATAAGACCATTTCTTCAGACCTTAATAATTTCAACTATTCAAAACAATCGTTTAGCATAAAAATAACAATTCATTCAAGCCTTCTGTCAACAGGTGCACATCCTTGTGATGAGCAAAACGGAAGCCTATTATATGTTTATCTTGTACTGGCATTCAGTTATGTTAGTGCGCCTGTTTTGCATATCTTACGTCTACTTTAGATTTTCAACATTGTGCAAGGCTGGAAATCTCGATATTTTATTGGTAATGATTATACATAAACTTATTTTGCAACCTGTTGCAAACGAAACAAATTGTACCCTCGCCACACCAAGGGGAAATTTCATCCTAAGTGTAAATGAAATTGCCTGACAGACACTCTCAAAGACCAGTATGGAACTTCCAAATTAGTTGCAGTCTAACAGAAAACGCATGTCAAACGAAAGACTAAATTACCCGACAGCAATGCCGCAAATGATTACTCCACGAAAATGCAAAACTAGCAGTGGTCTCATTTTACTTGAATTGGTTTTCACGCCTGAGTAACCGTCATTACTGATTGTACGTCTTCATTCTTAATTTATCCAATGAGGTTGGGAAGGCTGCACTACTCTCCTTAACTGAGGTTCAAGAAATGTCCTAGTGCGCTATATGACACAGACACAGTTTTACAAACACTGGCTTGATAAACATTATGTTTAATGAAAAAATGCGCCATCATATCTGGTGTTTTGAGTAAATAACACACTACAGTTCAAATTTAAATACAAAACGCAAACACGGTTAAAACAGTGCACAAAGAGAGGGTAACCAAATCGAAATATTACACATCAAGACCGCCGCCTAAGTGACCGAAAGACTTCTAAGACAAAGTGACCGGACAATGGATTACAAACCTGCCAACGTCCTACATTGAGCACTGTCAAAAGCGGAAGAATGACGTAATGGTTTATTAGGACAGCCACTGCCGCTAGGTGTGAACGAGGAGGAAGCGTTCCACCATAATATATGGACACAAACTTGCTGCGCAAAGCAAGGACGTGAATTTGACTAAAACTACGCCCGCATATTGGCTGAAGCAAGAAGGTAGAGATCACGTGAATTTGTGAAAGCATGGTACTACACCGAAGACGGTAATGACGAATGTGTCCGAAATGACCCACTTTGTAAACCGTTAAAAACAAAAATCTCCAAAACCACAAAACTTGAAAGTTAACAAGAAAACAGTCGATAAGCCCATGGAAGAATCCAAACATTTGGCTGAAATACACATACAAATAGTAAATCAAAAAGCAAAATTGAATTTCAGTATGATTGGTCTAAAACAAGAAAGCACAACCATCTGGGTTAACTCAAGAAAATCAAGCCGCAATTTGAGAAGGTGGCAGTCAAAACAAGGGAAGGAAACTACTAAAAACTGAAGTTATTTGGGTAATTATTCAAATTAAAACAAGTCCGTAGGGCAAGAAAAACCGTTAACTCACCTAGAAAGAGAGTGATCAGATCTTTCTCAGAAGAACCAATCCGATGAAATGTGTGCGGACCACAACGCAACACAGCTCCAGTCGGACCACTGAGCGTACTAGGAAGCTGTTTTCAGTTAGCCAATCACATCAGGGGATAAATGACAATCTTTAAGGACTCCGTGAATTTACGAAGGTAAGGACGATGTAGTTAAACAACCGCGCACTAATAATGTCTCGTTAAGCTGCAAAACGTTTAAAAGTAAAGTACCAAGTCCGGGGGACAGATCAACAGGCATTGGATTAACGACTAGTAAATAGAAAACTCTTATCAATTTAATGATTGCATCCCCTAGTGGTAAACCCGTATTGAAACTGTGAGACGCTGAATACCACAAGTCAACGTAACGGATATTGTTCCATTGTGAAGTGTGTAACGGTATGTAGGGGAGTTTTTCCAGCAAAGTAAACCTACTCAACCCCGCACTGACGATGTCACCTCGATTGGTGATGAAAAGTTTGCAATCCAACTGCCAAGCTCGGCGAACAGACCAACAACCAAGCAGTGCACCAGAGCTACCTATATTCCTCAACATTACACAGAATATGTCCAAGCAATCGAGTGTACTAGCGATTACAGTGCAGCTCAAATATATGTGGCTTATTGTACGCAAGACAAATATGTGAGTAGGGTCTGCTAGAGATCCTGCTTCTCCATGAAATAGTAATGAAATTCGAGTCCAATGCTTTTTCCGTTTCTGCATACTCATCGGAATTGCACCAGGACAGGAAGGGGGCTGATCAGAAGAGAGTGGTGTGAGTTTGAGTACGACTCTTGTAAACAGGAGACCCAAATTAGTCCCAACCGACATTTTTGTACAAAAGTGACCAAACGGGTCAAATGGAATTACAACCAGGATATCAGGCATTTCTACCTGAAAAAACATCACTCATGAGTTTTGGGTAACCTGGTCGGAAGGTTAATGGCAATTTTATCCTTTAGGCAGGAGCAGTCAAGGCCGAAAAGCTGAAAACCATTGCAGAGTTGCTTCATCCCAAGTGGTAATCATCAGTAGTGCGCATCGCACAAATTTACTGGGAGGTTCTAACCCCTCAATTTTTTCGGCTATTAGTTGTAGACTGAACCACAGTCAACAGTACTTGATGAGCAAGGTAACTAGATCGCATTTACATAGGATACAGCGCCACCCATCATTCAATCACGGGAACCACATCATGTGGTCATATATTGTCTCGCTCCACCGAATGACGATTTCTCAAATGGGAGATTTATTCGCAGTGTGAATTATTCCTCCTTCTGATCCAAGTGTACTTCGCACACGAAGGAATATCTTCGTAATTTTTATAACTCATGCAATTAGTTGCACAACATTAAAACAATTTTGTGGTTTTATGAGCTGTAGTGCCTTAATAGACTCCCGTAAATGCATGCTCAGATTCTCCTTGACATCAGCAACGGGATTTCTTATTTGGGTCTAGTAGCCTCATAGCATGTACCTTGGAATTGAGTTTAAACAGAAGTACCCATTATGCGCCATACTTGCCGGAATCTGTCCAGGTGTATGCTCGTTTTCCGACCTCGTCTTCCGTCCTTAATAGAGGAAGGAAATGCGTTAACTGCAAACTGTTCTGGCAAGGAATCCGTCCCTGGTCGTCTTCTGATAAAGGGGCAAGCAGTGAATACAGCTCTTACCTTGGCTGCATGAAAGCTCTTCCCAGAGTTCGGGTAAATTGATATCTCGAGTTTCAAGTAACAAATCATCTTTCAACCCTTACCCCTAAGACTCAATTGCGGTCCGTTAACTCGATGGTGAAGATGCTGACATCAAAATGCTTAGTTACCAGCGAATCCACTAGAATGAGTTTCTACAGCCCTGAGCTTTGTTTTCAAGAACGCCTTTACCAAATGTAGTTGTTCGCGCGGCCTAAAAACCGTTTTTGCAACTTTTAGTAGTTTAAATATACAATTTCGCTTACTTCGTTTTTAGCTGACCTAAGACCGAACTTATTTTGATCAATTTCATTTATCCTGTGTATTCCCTAGTCGAAAAGCAAAGTTTGTAAAATGGAATTTTCGATCAGTTTGTTTGCTATCCAACGTTCTAAAACCTCTACGTCTTGTTGACTAAAGTCTATCTATTGGCAGACACATGCCGGTCAGTTGAACCGTTGGTTACCGGTTTGCCGCCTTTGCCAAAAAGAACTTTCACATAACATTGTTTTGATTTCCGTTTCCTCAGATCTATAATTATTCAGATCTCTGTTGGCATCTGTTACCCACCCTTTGGAGATTTCCCGGTTTTCTAACTAGGAAAACGAAATAAACTTTGAATAAATATTTTGCTTTGAACTGGCAGTCTGATTATAAGCGCTTTGTGAAATTTGTAATTCAAACTAGTTCGAGCGGCAAATGGTTCGTAACTAAGTCGGTCGGTTGATGGTAGTGTGAGTGTAAGAATAAACAAATATTCCCTCTTGGTGACACTGATGTCATCTTGTTGCCTAAGAAGACATAGGTGAAAAACCGAACGAAGTAAGAAGTAGGAGAAGCCCAACTTGTTAAGGGAACATTTGCATAGGCATTTTGAGTCTGTACCAAACGGCATTTGAGCCCTTGCTTTAGCACTGCCCAACCGATAATTTCTCACTGAAGGGCTAGGCAAGAAGACAAAACAGCTTTCAAAACATCACTCCACAAAAAATAATCCACACCACGTGTATTTTGAAGTTGCTTTTAGTCAACATGGTGTGATTAAATCACAACAGTAATTGGAATGTCAAACAGTTTCTTCAAACTTACAACCGGTATATTGCATTAAGGTAAACGGCCGGAAGAATTTGTGTTTTGGAGATTAACATTTAAGATTGTGACATTTCTTACCAAATGGTCACCGTGGCGAGATCTGTGCGGTGCGTTGATGCTTCGTTTTTGGTATCGGACAATACGTACAGAGTTATGCGGACGTCTGGTGACTTAAATAACCAACCGTAGTGTACGGAGTTCACGATCGAAAGGTAACTAGACAAGTGGAATTTAAAGGAGAGAAGTTTAGTTGCTGGTTCTGCTCAAAATTGTACACAGATACTTAAGGATAGTTTCAGTTCACTTTTAAGACTCCCTGAAAATCCACAATAACCAGCCATCACTATGAAAAAAGGATGGCATTCGAGTCTGAAACTGATTGTTGTCAAAAGTTAAAAAATCGAGAGTACTGGTTGGCACCATTTATATCTAAGGCCAAAATGGCCCTTAAGCTAAGTACGTTAACCTGCTCACTTAAATCACTATGCATTTAGGTCAGGCAAATGGTCGGACCCTATTTTCTTTTCAGTTTCGAGTTCTCAACGTGATAATTGTTTTAACCACTCAGAGACGTCAAGGAATTTTTTGGAATACGAGAAGGACACAGATGTAAACTGTCTGTCAGACAAACTTCAATCTACTAAAACCTTGTTCAGTCGCAAATTTGTGAGGCAAAATATTAACCGTATCCCTGTTATTCACATCTTATGCACTGGTAAAATACAGTAGTATAATAAACGGTTTACTATTTGCAACTTCGGTTTGTTTGTCGTCAAATGCTCATTTAAACTGTCGAAAATTATGTGTGGTGCTCATATTATGCACAGAAAATCAAAGCGGTTTCCACTGAATATAGATGATGTAGAAATTTGGTCTGTCTGCGGCTATTGAGACATAAGCACTGTTGCTGGTTTTCGGACGTTTAGAACCGCCCAAAGTCCCAATCCCCCAAAGCAGTTTGCTTCAAGGAGCGATGGCAAAAATCAAAGTCTAAATAGAAAGGAATCAAAAATTGACCAGTTTAATGCCAAGACAATCGCGATTGGTCGAATTCAGACTATATGCGGCCGTACATAGGACATTGCACTATTTAAATTCCATCAATCACGACTACTTTGGCATCAAACTAGCCAGTGTTCCCCTCATTCTGTGTTAGGTTTTAATTACCTCCATTGTCCTTTGAAAAAAATCTGGTTTTGGCAGCGAAATTGCTGGATGCTATCAACGATAAACCCGCCGCATAACTCATTAAAATACGAGATATGCCAAGGGAAAAGGCTTTCTGTTTGTCGCTTTGTTGTTTTTCCTAATTGTAAAGCAAAATATTTGTAGATGCACGGAGTACATAATCTGCTCCGAAATACCTATATGTACACAATAATCAATCAACTTATCGCACTTTGTTACCCGCTAACTCATTAACAGTTACTTTATCATTCTATCATCAAGTAAGATCGCGTTCACTCGCTATGGTTCATAGCCACCTGATCGCTGGTGGATCACTCACTGTTTTCTAACACCGCAGTGAACGGAGCCTTCCAGATGTGTGGTCGTTCTATAAAACTGACACAATCTTATCGGAATACAAGTACGAAACTAACGCCTCACAGCGGAAGTAGTAGTAGTATGATGCACGTTCAGTTTCCCACATCAGCACCATGAGCTAGTGATAATGTTATTTTCCGACCGCTGAGGAGGTAGTTGAGTTCCCCCTTCGGCTATTATCCCACAAGCTGAAAGTAAATTGGCCAAAGAAGCATAGGAGATCCTTGTCCATTTTTGTAGTTTCTGGTACCTTACTTTCAAACCTTAAAGCATATTAGAAACAGCGGCTACCCGCTATCATTCAACGCCTGTCATTCGGCGGCTACAGTCTGAGTAGCAATGCAATGAACTCACTTCCAAACAGCATGCAACATTAGTAATGTAAGCAGACTTGAAAATTTTAACAGATTTAATCCTGCCTGTGGAGCCAGTCCATGATAAAAAACTGAGAAACACTGCACAGCTGTTTCATCCTTATTAGGAATCATCAGCATTGCACACCACATGATCTCCAGGGAGTGGCCAATATTTTATAAACCTATCCGCTTAGCTACGAGCGCCTGATCAGCAGCATGAGTAGCTAAACAAAATACAGCGCCACTCATTCTTCAGTCAGGAGATCCACATCATGTGGTCACAAGTGGCTGGCTCCTCGATGCCGAATTCCCTATTCGACGATGGCACCGGTTTCTATCACGCAGCCTGTTAGTATCCAGCTCTCTGACCGATTATTGTCCAATGAATTGGGTCTTTAGCCGGAGTTTTGGTGCCTACGATTCGGTTTATACAGATCAGAAAATTATCTAAACTGTGACTAGAAATGGTGACGGAATGCATTCTGAGGTCTGTAGTTGTGGGTATAAAGCTTGATTTTTGTTCTATCCAAGGTTTTTGTGTCCACTAGTAACAAGGACAACTTATCTAAGTTCTAGTATAGGGAAATTCCGGTTATGTAGAACTTTTCTTCCGATTTTTTACAGAGGAATCGGAGGTGTGGTTGGAGCAATATTGATTACTTTTGTACGGCTGAGTAACTTCACGTGAAATACGGTAATGTTACAGCCCAGTTCATAGCCATAGCTAGCGTCTAAGAAATCGAGAAAGTGAACACTTGGAAAGGAGATGTTTGTTAACATCACAAACGACTGAAAAAAATTTGGAGGCGACTGATAAATTCACCCATAGGCAGTATTTTGCCTTTGAAAGAAGACCTTAAGAAGGTCAGGTGAGTAGTTTACACTATTTGTCATGCGTTAGTCCAGATTTAACATTTAATATGAGATTGTTCGATTAAGAGAAATCTTCGTTCTTAGGGCTACAAACACACAGTACAAACACTAATCCAGACGCTTACTTAAGCCACCCCCTCCAGCATAAGTCTCTGTCGTAACTCATGCATGTTCATAAGTAAAACAAAACAGATAACCTAAGCACACCATCAAAGTTGCAGTAGCGAAGGCTTTCCACAGTTGCTTCAAAAAATCAACCGGACATCTGACTTTTTCACGTTCTCTAGCAAGCCTTTGTCGTCAAAAACAATAAAATACATCTTAAATTCGTATCTGGAATGACGAACTGGCGACCAAATATACGCATTTTTTCATTAGGTTCAGCATTAAATGCTTGTGTTATTTTTTGTGACCGATATGTTTCAAGCCTTCAGCTTTTATTTCAGAGCGTTATACTGCAAGTTTACCGGATTACGCTGAGCAAACCTCTAAGTCTCTGGCTTTAGGCGGGTGCCGGATGCACCATTAAAGTGTGTATAATGTATATGCATACACATACACACATGATTACCTGGAATCCTATATGGCCTTGTCCGTCAACAAATTTTGAACTACCTGATATTTGCACATATCTATGATAACAAAAGCGATTTGTGCGGAGCCGTATGTGCCCCAACGCATGTGAATCCTGTGTAAACTCGTGTGTGAATGAGAATGGTGGACGAACTCTCAGAGAGCTGTTAAGAGCAGTCAGCTCACCTGAACATTACAGTGAACGCTAGCATGGTAGTGAGATGCCGGTATTCTTCTTCAATTTCTTTACATTTCAGCGTGATATCAAACTTTGCCTGCACGGTATCGTAAAACCAACCCCAGGAACGGCTTCATAATACAACTGCACAGGTTCTGCAGTGTTGTACATTTACGGCAAAGCATATGAAGGAGCCCACCTCAGCCAACTCGTTGCTGTTTCGGGATTGATACACTATGAAGATATCGGTGTCTCGCTCCTGCTCATGCAGGTGACTTTACCTGTTGAGCGACTCTAAGGACTTAGTGATGGTACATTTATCCAGAGTCGTTTAGGGAGGAATAACATATCAAGACATGATTAGACTCGAACTGTGGATGTGTGTATGCGTGTACTGCTCTTCACTAGACGCTTCTCTCTAAGGCCAGAGTTTCCTGTGAAAGCAATTCAAAGTCATTCTTTAGTCCATTCCAGCGATGTACTTTCGGCCTTTTGTGTATTCCAAAACCGACTCTCAACTGCCCATACAACAAGAGAATGCAATCCAATAGCCCTCGGCTCACATGTTCTAACTGGCGCAGCCCATTCTGGTTCAATTTGGTTTTTATTTCACACACTTCTGCCATCTGAATAATTTGGATTTTCGGGATCCGGTCCTACCAACGAATACGAATAAACTCCTGCACACACTGCAAATGGAAATTTTCGAATATACGGAAATGACGCTGGCATGCCGTTCATGTACAATAAGGCAGCATGATACAAGGATAACTTAGTGTCCAGTTGCATATGAAAAATGTTTACAATTTCCAAATGTGACTCCAAAGTTTGATAGTATCAATTTTAACTATGTGTTGCCAGTTACATCGCTTCCGAGGTAGCAAGAATCTGGGCAAAACGCCGTTTTACCTTCGTGTTCGGTGAACCTTGGTGCCCCGTCTGGAAAGGTTGATTGGAAAGCATTTTAGAAATACTTTTATTTTGACACAAATGAGACACTGCAGATGCATATGTTGGACGCTGGGATATATATATATATATATATATATATACATGGGTATTCTTCATATACTGGCGAAACACACTCATCTGCAAACAAATTTGGTTTTGCGAGACTCACCTTGAACCCAGCTGAATCTCTCGTTTGTGACGTTTCCTTATATATTCTTTACATATTCTTTTTCGACATCATTCCTTCACCAAATCAGGTAACACCGGTTTGTTGTTCATAGATACCAATAAGATTACCTGATAACTTAATGTTTTCTGGTAAGTCCCTGTTGTTATCAAAAGTGTACTTGTCCAACAAAACCATTTATGGATAATGGCCGGTGAAAACGCTTCAGCGACTAAATTAGAGAAGGATTACCATAAGTTCATAAGCTGGTTTGATCATCTGAATGGTTGACTATAACTCACACAATCTAGATAAAGGCGTGAGTTTTATTAGGGTGGCTTTACAAGGCTTACAAGTTTTACTAAGTGAAGAAGTACGGCGCCGACTAAAAATGAAAAGGAATCTAATTCGTTAGTGCACATTTTTCTCCTAAGAATAGAATACCATTTTATATCGTTTACGCCCATCTGTCCCGCAGTTGGGACAACTTTTTGTAATTGACTGTGTGTTATTTTTGGCTAGAACGCTGTACTGCTTAATCATCTATGCGCAGCGAGGTTGGAAAATTCCGTTTGACTGAACTGTTATCTTGGTGGAGAAGTCTAAATTACCCACAACGATGCATTCCTCGCGAATTCTTTCCCTAGATTTCAACCGCCTCTCTTCATTGTAAAAAAACTGATGTTTCAGATTGTTTCATGTGCAGCTGGTGAGTTAGCCTTGTGTTAGCTAAATCAACTTATATTTTCAGAACATAACATCTTCTGTTCTTAACTGACCGAATCTGCGGGATTTCGTGGGACACCAAAATTCCACTGATTTCGCAATTTGACTGAACAGAGGATATGCAATTTCAAACAAAGAGATTGTGTTCAAAATACCAGAAATTAACAAAATATTGTTTTACCTTTCCAAATACCGACAAATATTTGCAAAAATAAATATAGGAAGAAGTGTCTGGATGTTTGCAGTTTTTTGTCGAAACCTGTACAATACACGGCCGGGAGTCGCGTGGGATTTTCACGTGCAGCTGCTGATATTATGATCCAAGTTAACATGAGCAGTCAGACTCATAGGAATTGAGATTCTGATATTTTGTTCATTTTCATGGATGAATACAACCCTTGATTGAATTATGAGCCTGAAGTCCATGAAACCTCTCCACCAGATACTTATGAACACTACAGTGTCTCACGCCTAATGCGGGTATCATATCCGCGCGTTGTAGACGGTTAGCGGATTTTTAGGGTTTGTATTCATTAGAACAGTCCTTCCGCCCTAGACAATTATTTCGGTGAGTTAAAATTGAATTAGCGAAACAGTGGACTCGATGTTGGCTCCTATCATAGATTATCATCAGCATATACGCTTGGCCGTTCCCGGACACAAAATATGGGAGTAGAACATGTTACCATTACTCCACCAGTGCGCGCTGAACTCACTGGAATTATCATGTGACTGATCTATACTATGTGGCTTCGGGGGAACATTCCGCCGTCTATCACGCACATCTCCCTGTAATGGTTTAACAAACTATTTAATCCATAAAGACAATAAAAGTATAAATTAGGGATTAGCTAATTGTTCAAACATATTTATCAATTTGGCGTTGACTCACTGACCGATTGCTTACTTGCTTGCTCGGTTTATTTATCTATCTATTGATACCCAAGGAAGAAAACCGGTTAGAAAGCAGTTATTGCCCAAACGTTTTATTTATATTGCACCATCGCGTTTGCTAGAGAAGGGGTTTGGTTAAGGGGTTGTCGCGTGCCGGAGGGCCATCATTCGTGATGTTGCTAACAATGGTAAGAAATATGTGTACCTCGGTTGCCCTGAGCTTGAAAGTTGGGTTGCAAACTTGTCGCCGCCATTCGGTGAATCATCCCTGGGTGGGTCTATAGCTGGCCTTTATATGAATGTGTTTCAATACACTTGGACATTTCACATTAAACCCGCCTTAGGAAAGCGTAAAATTGCCAAACATAGGGATCTACCAAAGTTTTGAGCGGATTTAAATGTAGGTCTTTTTTCAGTTGCATTCAGTCGGCAGGAATGAATTAAAACACTATGGTGACGGAAGTATGCTTGAAAACAAAATCAAGGTCGGTGAAAAGTCGGTAAAACAGATTGGATGAATAATTGAGCACTGCGTGTAGATATCTGCGCAAAATGGTCGGCGGAAAGAGTTACGCAGATCAGGAACATCTTGTTCCCGATGGTGGAGACTGTGTGTTGAAACAGGTGATCACACGGTACCCTGAACAATGTTGCGTCGCTTTCTGGAGCAGCTTGAAAGACGTGAGTAGATTTACTAACCAATGTAAGATTGCGTACTAATTCTGTTTAAGACAAAACTAACATATTTTCCAATGGTTTAAACGCAGTTTAACCGCTCCTTAGACCCACTATCAACCAGTTAGTACGTTCAACCTAGAGAAGGAGCCGTCCGCCACTCAGATTAATGACGATGGAGCTTAAGTACTCAGTATCAATGGTGGTTATCGTCCATATCTATAGCCAGTGTTCCCATGACAGACGCGTCCATGTTGGTATGAATTGTGCTGTGATCCGGGCGTTACGTTAGACTTCTTACGTGCCTCCTCTTAGCGACATGGTAACCGCCGCTGTTAACGAGGAGTGTTTATGGATAAACTGCTTTCAGTGTATTAAACGGTGATAACATATGTTTGAAATCCATTGCTCGTCAGACCGTCTAGCAAAGGAGAATATCAATCAGCTACATAGCACTAGCAGTGCGTGTGAATAGTATAAATCAACTGTGACATTGGTTAGGGCACCCCTATTACCCTTACCATGAATACCATTGCATAATAGTCACTTTTTCTTGACCGTTTTTCTTTTTGCACTTACGTGTACTTCTTTATCCGTTAGGAGCAAATACTACACTGCCTCGCCAGCAGCAGGACTTGGTACAATTGGTCACTGCAACCGCAGCGTAATCTCAAAAGTCCACAAAACTCTAAGGACTGAAAGTGTAACTTGCCACTGAATTGCGAAACGTGTCGTCATATATAATCCTCTGAGTGAGTATATTAATTCTTCCCCTTTCTTTGCGGTCCCATGTAAGAGCGAAAAGCGAAATCCCTGTTTAGTTGAGATGTGCTCCGACAGCATAACAAAACATCGAACCTTGTTACGTAAAGAAATAATGGATTGTCATATGCTGCTTCACGTTATTTCATGAATGCTGCAGTGATTGCGGCAATCGTATTACACATTCAAAAATACTTTCGTAAACCGTCGATCGAAAGCTTGCGTCACAACCATGAAACGGGCGGCCTACCCCGAAAATGCACGTGATGCTATGGACGTTAACCATATTTTCGTGCTTGGTCTTAACTTTTGTTTATCTGTCACTGGACAAGGTCCTTCAAGCTACGGAATCGCTCGGGGCATCGCCTCTGCGTTTCACTCAAACTCAGCATACGACATTCAAGTGATGTTCACTCACTCATTGGCCTGAGTCAGCCGGAAAGCACGAGGATTAAGCATCTCCTTAATGACTACTTTTGTGAATCAACGAAGCTAACTGTCAAATGGCAAACGGGGCAGTGACGAACTTACACAGTGATTAAGTACCAGTTGAGAAGAGTATTGGCACGTATGGCTAATGGTCCAGGATTGCCGTTATTCCATACGAACCAGTGACATCCAAAGTGGTTCGAAGGAGTCTAAACACGGCAAACATAAGAGTAGCATTCCAGTAGTATAGCACTACGCTCCGCACTAGCGCATTTGAAGGATAGCCTGCTGGTGAACAGAATTCAATGACTGAACTAAAGTCTATATCGATAGGTGCCTAGATATGTTCGAACCAGAATCGGGGAGCACCAGAGAAAAGTAAACAGGATACCAGGAACCTCGAATAAAATGTTCAGCGTTACTGAAAAACTCAGGAAGGGCGGGACATGCACTAGACATGGGACACCAAATAGAGGTAGAAAATTGTGAGGTTTTGAGGTGGGGACTCTGATTCACCCCACAGAGACTGGTGGACAACGTGGTGAAAATCGCCAAGCATCCCAGTGGGAATATAATGAAAGCCACAGAAGTGGCAGGCTAGCAAATAACGATTTTAGATCAGTCGAGCCGACAAGTTGCCGTATGTCATTACCAGTGAAGAGGAGCTATCAAAAGAAGTAGCTTGGGACTAAAGTAGTACATAGCCCAGGAGGACGAAAAGTTCACGTGACCTCACGTTTAGAACTCACGCACTTAAACAGGTCAAGAAAATTTACCAGTGACAAACGGTGTTGATTTCATCGTCAGTTTGGTCCAATCCAGTTGATGGTCTGGTTTTTTGTTCACACGCCAATTACGATAGAGCTACCATAGCCGAAATAAATACTTGCTAGAGTATTTTGGGCACTTGCTTTGCCGATATGATCTTTCAAAAACGAGTTGTTCGCATCCACTTCATTCTAAATTTTGTGATTCCACAGTAAAACAACACACCGGTTTACACCCTTGTTTTTGTCACTGCGGCGAACCTCATACCTTATGTTCATCGGAACACTGAGAACGTAACTCGCCCACAAGATCTATTGCAACAACGGACCAGCTCATCGCCCTTTAGACACGCAATAATTATGACCATAATCTGAAAATGTCTCTCTGATTGGAACTGACTTTCTGTTCACCACCGTTAGTGGCTAAACGTACAACGTACAACATATACGGTGAAAATATAGCAAGTGGTTTTCAATAAAAAATCCCTTAAACCGCTTAGGTAAATTAGTGCTCAATTCTCGCTGTCTTCCACATCCGGTCCAAATATCCATCCAGAGCTAGTTTCTGCTACTAAATTTAGTTGATCGTAACCTAGATTCCACTCGACTATGGGTTAAATTGTCGCTAATGTCTATCATTTGTGTGAACCCACGAAATTTTCGATTGCTAGGATCCAGCTCATGGGTCCATGCAAGTCCATCCTCAACCTTTCAGCTCATTCACACACAAGTCCCCCGCACAAGTGACAGTAAGATAAGCTCCGCTCTGGTCTCAGCTGAGGTGTAGGTGTTCGAAGCGTTATCTGGATGTGAGCCAGCTGCCACATCATCTCAAATTCAACTGAGTGCACTATAAATTCAAGATTTGGAGTATTAAATTCAAAAGCAAGAAGGCCAATCTCGCTGCTTTTACGCATGGTCTGTTGATTGATTCGCACTATGTAAAACAGCAACTTACATGTAGTCCCCGCGTGACGCACACAGGATAAACGCAAGAGAGTAAGGTAAACACAATGGACTCAGGGACCAAGACCTGATCGCACAATCACACCGGTCAACCTGCATTATCTCAAGCCAGTCCAGTAATACTCAAGTGTTGGTCATGGAGTAGGAATAATTACCTAGGCCGAAAAAAACAAGAAAGCAATTGCCCAGTGGGCAGTGAAGTGATGAACACACTGTATAGCCATAAAGATCCTTAAACTGCCAGGTCGGTGTCTTCCTGACTTGTGAACGCAACACCAATAAATGTACGCCAGTACTGATGGGAAGCGTGCACTCATGCCGAACAGAGCGGATTAACTGTACATTCACGTGTAACCTCGGGCGAATTGCCCAAATAGCGTGAGCAAGAATGTGTTTTCACTCGAGGCAATCTGGCACTGGCATTCTTATTATCCGTGGCGCTGTGTAGTAAAATCTTCACTCTGTTTTCTCGTCATCCGAGTAGTCCCACTAACGAACAGTCCACTAACAAACTATCAGCACGACCGAACCAGTCTTCAGAATGATGGTCTGGACAATTGAATGGTTGTTTAGTTGAGTCCGTTCTCCTGCGTCTAAGACACACAGGCACATATTCAAAGAATTTTCCATGAAATATGAGGGGACTGCTGTTTATAAATGACATTATTAAACACATGTGCAGGAAAATTTGCACTCAAATCCGCGTGATCATGGGCCTTCGGATAGTCAACGTATAACATGGTGAGTTGCGGAATTATTAGCTCCTGTGTCATTGTTGCACTTGGAATTGACCTTCGATTTGATCCTCAGTCCGGAGATTTGTTTATCATTTATTATCATTTATTTATCATTGGTTATTTATTATGCATCCAAGATGATCATCATCTGGTCAGTGTAGATAGCATCAAATGATGATGACGATGAACAACACATGTGGGAAAGTTCAAATAGACTGAAAGTACCGACTGTCAAAGAAAGACGCGTCAAAGGCTGAGTCAATGGCCTTAAAACAGCTCGCCTATGTGTAGGCAGTGGTCACCTGAAATTTAAGAGGTTACGCTTGACTAACTAGGTTACTACATCCCTTACTTCCTGCCAAGCTTCTCAACATATATGCGCAGCCAGGTAAACCTGTGCTCAAGCCATTTCCACTTGTGTCATTTACCAACTAGGTAATGGCCACACGCATCATCATTTCACCGGCCTTGTATGAGCATCGACAAAAAGCTTGGTCATTGATTTGCCTTCGGAAATTTGTACACTGGTCCATCGAGAGAACTCATCTCGAAAGGTACACGAGATACTCATCATTAATCAAATCATTGAAAACGTGTCGGTGAACGTTCCAGTATCCACATGATATGATTTGACTTGATTTGTGGTTACGTAAGGACTTGTCCTGATATCACCCCCGAGCTTCCGCAGTGGCCATTCGTGCAAAAAATGAGATATCCTGTTTCTTAGATTCAGCCCATTGCCTAGCCGATTCATGGCAAAGGTGAAAACAGAAGCAGTAGGGCATGTGAATTTATTCAGCCGTACCGACATAACACTCTTCGTTGCTTATCAGCTCCCAGTTAAGAAGAAGCTCCACTTTAAGGGTGCATTGAGGGCAGCTGCCTTGCCTTCCTAAACGTCTCAGTAACGAAGAAAACAGTTGGGACGATGACCCGTTCGGTTAAATCATAAACCTACCTGGAATACATAATAACATAAATTTTAGTTACTCTCAAAAACAAAATAAACTCTTACTGGAACGCAGTTTTTTTTTCATATAGCCGGACCGATCTCAGCAGGCGACAAAACTGACCCCATGCTGCACGTACTGATGGACGC
>SJOL01004690.1:47217-103094 GCA_004794785.1 Opisthorchis felineus | reverse complement strand
GTTGGGAAAAATAACTACCCCGAAGTACACGAAGCACTTTCATCTGCACACAAATTTGGTTCTGACATAACCCCTTGTTTATGATGGCCTTCTTCAGCTGAATGTGCTGCAGAAGACCATTCCATTGTCCAGTGGGTACGATATTCGAGATAACGCAATGCACTGTCTGGACGAAGTACTATTTATAAGGTTGCTAATTCAGCTGGGATTCAGTTGGGTCTTTCGTGAAAAAAGATAGTGCGGAAGTGAGATTATTTGGCAGATTCCGTTCTTTTCGGGTTAAAGTAGAACTTAAGGTCAGCGGAAACTCGGTGACTGCGTCTAACTGATAAGCCCCAAGAAGGCAAAACCGGTCGTCGGACGTCTGAGTGTTTTCAGCAGCCTTATGAGCAGTGTACTGCTTCTAAATTATCCCAAAGGCTTTATACTATTTAGAAGAACTCAGCCCTAGCGAGGATGAAATGTACTCCGGAGTAGAAGTGTTTGCCTTTTCACTTGCCATACAAGGGGAACGTTGCCACAAGTGGCATGATGGAAGCGCTCGGAAGATTACATAAGGCTGCACAGCTATGTTTGCTGCTAAAAATCAGGAATATGCCATCATAGCAACCCGAAACACCCCTTCATGCACTGTCCAAGTCAAGTTGTATTCAGTCTTTAAATTGCGGTTGCGTTTACGTCAACCTAAGGAGCAATGAAATAGTTGAGGCATGGGTAAAAGAACACGCCTCAAAGTACTTGAGGGACTTGGAACAATCTAATAACCATCGTTCTACGTTGGGCCGGAGTCCTGCTTTATCTACCGCCAAAGATGTTATCAGCTGCGGGCAAATTGTTTGACATTTCTTCAACCGTTAAAATCATCAAAACAGGTACAAAACCCCGTTTGATGATTTGTCTTGAAATTTTGCTGATTACACGATTTGAGTCAGGCCTTTGTTCATGAAGAGAGCTGAGCCAGATGTGGCGGCTACCTTAACAAAAAGGGCTCGGTTTTAAAATTTGTGCCTTTCAGATTGGAGTTGTGAGTTTTTTTTCGTCACCTATGTGCCGCGAGCTGTGATTGACAAGGGAGTTTACAATTGAACTACGCCGAACAGATCGTCTTAAACACTATCTATCACTATATGGATATTTAAGGTAAATTTTTGTTCGACGTAAGTAGGAGTAATAGCGTCGAAACCAAACATCCGTGTGTACCATGTTATACGCCGATTATCCAAAGGCAATAATCACGCGGATTTGAGTGCAAATTTTCCTGCACATGTGTTTATTCATGTCACTTATAGACAGTCAAAATGCTTTGAATATTTGCTTGTGTGTCTTAGACTCAGGAGGATGGACTCAACTAAACCAGTCAACCATTCAATTGTCCAGACTGGTTTGGTCGTACGGGATGTTAGCGGGACTGCTGGGACGATGAGAAAGCAGAGTGCGTGTCTGGTCCATGCTGCCGCGGATGATCAAAATCCCAGTGCTTTAATTAGTCTATTTCGGAAAGTGTAAAACTGGAGGCTTCACCTCACCCCGCAGTAAGTATACCTGTTAGTTTCCCCACTGTTCGTAGAGCGCAAGTTCGGTTTCCCCACCACCCGATTGTCGGAGACCAGTCCATCGAACGATGGAGAACGAATATCACAAATCAGTATTTTCATGACATATGTATTTTCTTCAAGGTTTTGGATGATATTGGAATGATAAACTGGACAGCAGATAAACGGAAGTTTCCTATCATTTGAATTGCAATCGATCAGTCCTAATGGACGAATGAGAAGAACGGGGCTAGAATTCAAGTGTCATGAACCGAAATTGACATTTCAGTTTTAATTGAGCGCTGCTGCAGTTATTAATCAATCATCGTACGTTATTATCATCAGCATCATCGACGGGAAATCATTAAGGTTCAAACACTGATGCTTGGCTGCGGTACAAACGCTATTTACTTAAAATAATTATTATGAAAAAAAGAGTGAAAATGGAATGGAGGACGGAATTGGCGCTAGCTCAACACAATGATACCGAGGTGCCTATTTCTCCGAACCCTCAACCAGTCATCCTGGACAGAAGCTGAATATAATAACTTCACTGACATCGATTAACAGTCATATCTTGCAGCGTCTCCAGCCGTACACAGTGGAGTTCTGCGGACCCCATCCTGGAAGGCAAGTGGCGCCACCAGCACAAATACTTTTAGTAACCTATTACATTTGCCTCTGCCAGGTCAAATGTTGGCCACCTCTCTGTTTGCGCTAATCTAAATTGGACACGAAAAACACCATTTTCGGAAAACGACGGTCCAGCGTGCGTGATACAAAAGGTTGGACACTACTCAGTTAAAGTCCCCGCATCACAAAGGAACGCTCGCTTTATAACTGTCTTGCTGCGAATTCGTTGGAATCAGCATGCACTAGCTATTGTTCTGAGGGAACGGTTGTCGGAGACCTGAAGGCGTCTCAGTTCCGCTGCTTACGAAGGACACATCTCACAGCCACACAAAGCAGCCAGTACTGTAGCCCGACGCAAATGTCCCTTAAGATTTAAGGATATGCCACTTAGCCACCACAGATGTCCCAAGTTAGCAAACGCTATTCGAGCCTCAGAGCTTCTTGCCTTGGCCTCATCTGTCACACCGCAATCGGAACTAATGTAACTTCCAAGATACGTAGAAAGCTCCAAAACTTCCTGCGCCTATTCTTGGATTGTAAGTGGCGTCTTGAGTGACTTCATTTCCATAAGCACCACCTTACATGTTGGGGATGCAGAGCACATAAGAAAGGAAAAGATAAATTCGGTTAGTTCACCCAAAAACGCCTGTTTCTTATCCTCTTAGAAAAGGAGAACGATGTCGTCCAAATGTTCCAGGTCGAAAAGGTTTTCCTCATCAGCTATATGAACATCATTGTTTTGGGAATCTTGTAGAGTTCGTGTCATCATGTCGTCGATCAAACGTCGAATAAAAATGTGGAGAATGGGAATTCTTGCCGGACACCACTTTGTGGAGAGCTATCCGTATACTCTCACACGCCTGAAAATCCGAGAAATAAATTACATTCACAAACTTCTAGGGCATTCCCTGGTGAACAAGCCTGCTGAAGAGAACAGACCGGTCAAATGAGTCAAATGAACCTTGAAAATCCAGGAATACTAAGAGTATGGGTCGTTTATACGTGCGCCATTTTTCAAGCACCTGAAGAAGTGTGAAGGTTTATTCATTGAAACTCCTAAAAGGGCGGTATCCCACTTGCTACTCTCGGGTCATTGCTACTCAGGCCACCTGAAGGCGACGCAGGTCAAGTGACTCCAGGAGTCTCGTTACGACTGGAGCCAAGCGGAACCCTCTGTTATTGTCGCATTCACTATGGCCCCATTTGTTGAAAGTGGTATCTTGGTTTTCCGGGACGGCTTCTTTTTTCCAAATGGAGGCAAAGAGACCAGGTAAGCGCTGACTAAGCACTTCCCTCCCCTTCCTTGGGCATCACAGGTGACAGGTCATCCGGATCAGGAGAGAACATAAGAAGCCCCAAAGCTCCGCAGGGGGTAGGACCGTAGGGTTTCCAGGTGCACTGTTTAGGGTTCCACTTAAGTTCAAGATTCACTTCTGTTCCAGGATCCAAATGAATGACACTAGGTGGCCATGAGAACTGTTGCCTAAAGCACTCGGGCCAGCAGTCGATGCGTATTTCTTTATTGCAGATGGTTGTGCCAATTTGATCTCTTATCTTTTCGCTCACCTGGCTTTTCTGGGAACCGGTCGCACGAATCTGCTAGAATAATCTTCGGGCATTCACGACTTTCTGGATCTCTTCCATCTCCTTAGCCTTCTGTGTCCACAAGGTTTCGCGGTTGGCGTCCGCGTGCCCACTTTCACTTGATGTCTGATAGTTTATTGGGCCAGATTATGTTCGGGAACGGCGGCGATATACAGTTCCACTGTTCGGTCTGATTTCCAGTGCTTAAGTGGACCTCGTAGCGCCGTACCACAGGCGAAACTCCCAGCACTGTGCAAGGACGCGGCATTCTCGTTCCAGTACAAATTCACATCTCATGTTGAAAGAGTTGGAAGAAACTCCAGAAGGTAGTTGTGGTAAATTCGTCAAACATCCGGATCTGCCAGTCTCTCATTTTCTAAGCGATTTGTCTGCATCTAATGCGGCCCTGGAAAACGAAGGGAGAAGCAACTCTGGACGCGCGCGGTTGGAATCCACAAATATGTTCCAAAATGAGTGACAGTCAATTATTGATCCGCGCCATCGGTAAATAATGGCGATTTGATCAGTTCGAATTCGTAGCTGGCATGCTGTTGGAGTGCACAATGTGGCCAGATGACTTCGGTTATTTCGGAAGTTAATACTGCATAAAAACAGCCTGTGGTCAGCACGTAGCTGAAACAATCGTTCGCCACTGTCCATGGATCCTGATTCCAATACATGTTCACTAACTAATTGAGTCTCAGATGTGCTAAGCCTGCCTACTTGTGCCATCAGCTCTCCGGCAACCACATAAACGTCTGAACTTCTAGTTCCCGCAACAGGGCATTCGAAGCGTCCTAAAACTTGTCCTTGATGGTGTCATAGCCATAGTCGGTTGAGGCGTAAGCAGACATGACAAACAGGCAGCGATCAACTTCCCGCTTGTGACGTTGCCAGACTAACCATACAGAAGCTACTATCAACGGGCATCCAGCCGAGAAAGAAGCCTTCCACCCAGTGACTTAAGATGATACAAACCCTTGTACATCCTACCGTAACGGCCTCTGGATCGCCAGAGTTGCACAGCGGGAAGTGAATGGAGAGCAATGGAGCAGTAGGCGCAACCACTGTGCTTGCATCCTGAATTCTTGTTGTTGATACACAGCACATACCAATATCAAGTACTACCGTGTGAGAGCAACAGTAGCTTGTTTTCTTGCTTGTTTCGAACTGTGAACATTGAAAGCAGTCAGATAGACTGTGCGTCGAGGCTTGAAGATGGATTTGGAGATGCCTGAGGCTGTCAGGGCTGGCTGATGCACAGATTTTGCGGCCAAAACCGCTGAAAGAAGAATATGGTGGTCAGTCGTAGTGGATAGCCCTAAAAGTAGCGAGTTATTAATCGTTTGGAGGAAGGGTAAGAAAAAGTCTGTGATAGAGAAAGAAGAAAGGCATCAGAAGTAGCCTGTTTTTTGTTCCCCCCCTGCTGTATGCGGAAAATAAAAAGACACGACTGATGACACCACGTGAAAGCTCATTTTTTAAAGAATAATTGGCCACATATTTTCCAACATTCAACCTGTTTTGGTCAGTCCTCTGACCATTAACCAACCTTGTATGGGAGACTCTGCGATTGTCGCACTGACACCCCCACCAGTATAGCACAGTAGGCCACAGATGCATACAAACCGTAACATCGTGGTACTGTCCAGTCTCTTCGTGCCTGACCATTAAAAATGTCCTGAGTAAGACGGAACCTGAACAAAACAAAGGACTGATGAAATATGAACTTCGTGCCATGGTTGAAAGCAAAATATTGTTAGCATGTTTTGAAAGGATGGATGAGGAAACAATCTCAAGCGCAGCCACCGCTTTCTTGAAAAACATACAGAGTCCAACGGAAAAGCATTTGTTTTCGTGGAATCGGGTTTGAAACTCAGCATCTAGTTAGAAGTTCTCACAGTGGATGCATGTAAATGGGTCTCACCTGGAACCCAGCTGAATCTCTCGTTTGTGATTTTTCCAGGCAGCTGAATGTGCTTCACCAGGCCGCCTCATGTTTCAGTTGCTACGATATCCAAGATATCGCGAAACATGTATATTCATAATGTACTGCTCATAAGGTTACTGAAAATTCTTACTTTACCTGATATATCCTATTCCGACTGGTTGTATTCATCACTTGTGATTAATGATGGGAAGTGTTCATGTTAAGGCTAGCCTAACTGAAGATTGTGATCAAACTCAGAGGTTCTTCTAAAGTTCAAGAGTTTAGAGAAAAGATGTTCTCACGTAACTATTATTGCTGCCCATGAGCTGAGAAAAAGGCAGACAAGCTGGCATTTATTTAAGTGAGTTAAAGACTCTTTCCGATGTGATTAGCCGTACTAGTAGTCATCCACTTGTCACTACCTATTTGTGCCTAACAGACCGAGCAATTACGAGCACACGCACGTACATCTCTTGAAAAGTTCATATGCAATGGTATTCGTGACCCCTTCTAGCAGCCTCCTATTCTGCCTTAATCTGCAACGTGAACGCGACCTCATTTATTTTATGAGGGCTCTTTAGGTAACCTTGAACGTTGTACATGAAGTGAAATACTCTTTTATTCTACTCTTTTCAACACATCTAATATAGACCAGCACAAGAGCAATCCATACAGCTTTGGACCGGGTATCCCACTAAACTTATGAATCACTCATTTATTTGCGCAGTCCTACAAAATTTTAGGCCATCCCCTAATACACCAAATAAATTCACTGAACAGAATGCAGGTGACGTCACTTGGAAGTGTCTACGTGACTGGTCTAATTTTTGTTCTTTTTTCTTATGTTACACATGCACCTTGCTTCGGTGATCAGATCGATGCGAATTCATAGCAAACGGGTTAGTTAGTTCTAAACTTAAAGTCTCCGCGATACGTGAAGTATTGCCGGTTATTAAGCGTTCATAGTCCTTAGTCCACTGAATTATCGTTTCAGTTTGACCAGTCGCACATGAATTTTTTATCCTATGGAATGGAGTTTTCTTCAACTTTTTTTTACGAAGTCGCCTTCTAGAACAAAGATGGATGTGAACTCCCATTTTCTTAAGAGACTATCCAAAGAAATAAAGCTGGGTGGATTCACAAACCGCAGTCAGCCAAAAATCCGGCAAGCAATCTGGTGACGACGTATCAACTTCACGTCAGCCAGTTATCGCTCTATCTCAGGAAATCAATGTTAATTGATGAGCAGGATGTGTACACAGAAAAACGTTGTGAGACGCCGAACGACTGCAGTAAAAACTGTTGGCCTGAGAGATGCTGAACCGTGGATTCAGGTCTGTGCTTGTAACGGTTAAATCACTTAGCTAACAACGTTAAATTTCACACAGTGCGATTTTCGAGGGCTAAATTTGGATGTCTAGACTTCACAGTAGTGTAGGGGACTCTTCCTGGCTAAAGTGTGTTTTTTATGAGAAGAAGCCAAATTGTAGGAGCCATTCTGCTTGAAACAGATACAATGGAATAGGGTAACTGCAGGCCATCTGGGACTGTTAGATATGACCAGTGATGAATATGAAAAAACTGAATGTCCTGTCCTCTGCGCCCAGAACGGACTGAAGGTTAATCCGAGAATATCTTGGTTTTACCGGTCAGTCAGGCTGTTTCAGAATTGTATAAGTGTTGTAAGCTGCATTGTATTCTGTATCATACGCTGCTTGACGAATTGAACTCATCTCGAAACCTTTTTGTTCTCACCGGCTTGTTCGTGCCGGAAACACTCGTCTTGTAGATGCGGTAGTTCAGACTTCATATGTTCGCTCTTACGACAGTGTTCGTGTTGATCCGCGATCACCGTTTGGTTAAGATCGGTGGCATTGGAACAAAACACTCTTGTAAATATTTGGCTATACGCAGCTTCTTGAGTCACCTAAGGTTTCGGGAATCACAGAGGAATTGAGGTCTGAAGAACTTCCGAACAACTTTGCACCCTACGCAATTTTTAAAGCAGTATGTGACCAAAGAATATTCACCGACAAATAGTTTTGTGCATTTTTATACCTCATCTAATGTTGGAGGTGTGTTAGTTAATCCATAGGCTTGAAAGTTTTGGTCAGATGTTCTGATGAATTTACTGTACTTTGGAAAAATCTTACGGTAAACCGGTCAAAGACATTCTGGGGGTTGGAGCATCATGCCATGGGACTGACATTTAACTAAGTCACTCAATAATTGGTAGAGCTGCGGAGATAGTCATAGTTTACCCGCGTAATAAGTGAGTGGCCCTAATTTACTGAGGAGGCCCTGTAGAGTACTCTGCTGAATCTCGATCGGAATAGCCATCGCGTTTCTGACCCATTATCATGGACATACATTGGCAAACTCTGTCCAGTTTCTGATGGACAAAGCCAGTGCAACTCGCTCTACATTTGGGGCGGACATCTGTACTATATATCATATAATACAACCATTAATAATCTACCGATGACCACAGTGCTTACTTCGTTAAGTTAAGCGCATTTGATCATCAATATCAAAAAGTATAATAGTACAGGCTGTGTTAAAGTGTCTGCAAGGTAATCTTGAAAAAAGGACTTCTTTATGATGCTGCAAATTCTGGAAGCACATCACTGTTAACTTTTACACTTACTCTGGAAACGGCACTGGCTTGAGATTGGGAAGTCTTGGCTTCATGCTATCTAGTCACATAGTCAAAACTGAGTGCTTGCTCGTTCACAGTATTTACATTCCTAGAATATTTTCCTACATTTTCGGACCACTCTTAGGAGGAACTGCTTACGGGAATAAACTGAGGGTATTTAAAAAAACGAATTATCCCAATGGCTGGATGGGGAACACGCCTTTGTTCGAACAAAGAAATCGTCTTCGGTATCTCACAGTCAGGCTTTCACATATCCGTAGGCAAATTTGAACCGATCGACATTCATGAATTCAGATAATCGAAACCTACTGTCACAAGTTACAAGAATTTGAAACACAGGATCAAGGTAGGATGGAAGTTTGGAATGATAGGTGTCAGAACAAGAGACAGAATCGCTTCGATTGATTGACCAGTTTTGTCTTGTCACCTGAATAATTAGAGAGTGATAGAACTGATTAGGCCATAGTAACCAAAGTGCATGGTCCACTTTTGAACGCACAGTCCAGGCTTGTGCATTTTGCTGTCCACGGATTCTGCCACGTTTAACATCCTTGTTCTTGCTTCACACGATAGCCTCGTATGCAACACCGAATGCTGTTACAATATGAAACTGATGACCTGTATCCTAAAGGTGTGCTTGTCGTGGTCATCATCGGAGGGAACAACATCAATTTTGACACTGATAGTTCACTGCCGTACAACCACAAATTTTATCCAGCTATACTTAAAGCCTTAGAGTGAAAAGAAAATAGTGGGTGAGAGCGGAACGTGGTGCTAGTCTACCGCAAGCTTTCTGAGATGCGCACACCTCCAAGCACTCAGTCAGACAGCCTAGAAAGAAACTGACAGCACGAACTATACCGATGTAGATTACTCACCACCTATTTCAGCATTTGCAGCCAAGTGCAGCAACTGTCATTGGGAGCCAGTCTTGGAGGGCGGACCGCACTAACAACACCTGAACTATTCAAAATCTCTTTCAAGCCCTTCTGTCAAGTCACACGTTATCCACTTCGCAATTCGCATAGGAACAAAACTCTTTTCGGTAAACGCTGTCTCGGCATCGTAGCACGTGGCCGAGCCATCGCAGCTGACGATGCTGGATGTTTTCGTGCTTGAAACACCCGCTGCAAAACCAAATACCCGTTTCCAATTACCCCGTTGCGAATAATTTGACGCCATCCGACGCCAAAAAATCGGTAGTCGAAGACCTGAAGACGCTTAATGCCATCTGTGTGCGGAGGTCATGTCTCGTAACATAAGAGCAAAACAGCCCTTACTGTAGCCCTGAAAATCAGCGGTATACTTTCAACGGTTCTCCGTGAATCGAAAGGGAGACTGCTCTTCTGAGACTGCACTTTCCAAAGCATGACTTTGCGCTTTTTAGGCGCAAGTTGAATGCCAAATGATGGTGTGATGGTGGTTAGTTTATTCTATAGAGTTAATGCCTGACCTTCGTCTTCCAAGATGAAGACGATGTCATCTGCATATTCTAGATCGATAAGGTTCTCACCAGAAACGAGTTGAACTCCGGGTTTTGAACAGCTTCCAGAAATCCAACTGCCAATCTCGGCGGATAAGCTAACAACCATGGTTAACTTTGCTTCACCCAGGACGAACCCTGAAGAATTCAGGTGTGTCCTACGTTCCCCACTGGCGGTCAGCTATCCGAATGATGACTTGTTGGATGAAGGCCCACAGAATTCGCACGAAGTTTTCAGTCCCGGTTGGCTTACTTATATATTGTGAGTAGCAATGAGACTGTGTTTTTTAGTTGTGCAGCAACCTACTTCATTCAGCTCAGTTGCCCTATATTGTGCTCAAATGAAAGTTAAGCCGCCTTGACGACAGAATGAGTAATGGAACTTTTTGTGGTGAGCACCTCCTACGAGTGTAGCCTCAATGTGAAGGCCTACCTCTCCCGCTCTAGTGCAATGCTGATGACAGGTCTGTGATCGCACTGATACCCCGAAAAGTGAATAGTGTGAAGCCTTTGAGGAGTATGTTATCGAGATCTCTGGCAGCTGATGAGATCTGGCAATCGTTTTGTGCACGGTACACATTAGGCCGCATTGTTTTGTGTGAATAACCGCGCCGACGTAAGTTTGATGACCCTAAATCCAACCGCAAGAATAAAACCGCTCGGATCTTATCAATTAATCGTTCTTTGCTAATAGGGAGAACACTGTTAGTTCTTGTTCTATAGGTGGCTATTGGGGTACTAATGATATGGCTGGAAACAATCCATCACTAATCTCGGGGATAACACAGCATTTTACGTCCTAAATCCAACGCGCTGCATCGGTGGTCAGTGTGAATTGTTATCAATGGTCACGAGTTCATCCGCCCTTGTAGTTTTTTCACTAACTGCAACATTGCAACAGTTGGCGAATAATCTGAACGCGTTTATTCGCCAATTCACAAGAATGACTGGAGCGTATATCTGCGGAGGAATTCACAAGTAGGCATCCACTCTCTCCCAAATAGGATTTTGTGTGTCATGCTGATAGGTTTAACGTCCATCGAGTCCAGTAATTTTATGAACTCTATCGAAAACTTACTGGGGAATTCAGCAGGACGCTGAAAGGCGTGATATCTGTTAGATGATGGTTACCTTAATGATGGCTGTTAATATAGTGAACATAGTCAGCATAGAACAAAAACCTCGTCTTTAATTCACCGACAGCCATATTCCACCAAATATCAGCCTGTGATAACATCTGACAGTTTTTCAACTTATGCACTCATCTGCATACCAATTTGGCTGTCACGGGAGGCTAACCTGGAACCCAGCTAAATTTTTCGTTTATGATCTTCCTCTTCAACAGGATGTTGCACCACGCCGTCTTACGTTTCAGTTGCTACGGTATTTGAGATATCGCAATATACTGTAGAGACGTGATACATACCTCATGAGGTTGCTGTGGACTATCGAAGAGTTTTCAGCAAACTTAAAAGTGGTGTATTACGTTTATCTAACAGTTTTCTCTTTCAGTGGTTTAGAGAATGATATATCTATGACATGATGGTATTAGCCATCAAGTCATTTGGCAGGAATATAACCGGTGAACGGCACCGTTGTATAGATGAACATCCTGTCAGGCTGAGAGATCATATCCAAAGAATATTTTATTGGCAACACCTATATATTGTCAACTACCAGTTTGAACAATCGGTGCGCGGGTTTTATTTACGAAACGAAGCAACGTAGGAGCAGAGGAACTTAGTCTGCAGTGCAAAAGCAAAGGTAAATTGCGGGGTAAAATTCTTTCGAAACAACTGCACCAAACAAAAATAGGAGTGAAACGCATTTTAGTTCATTTTAAAGTCTATTGTTCAAACAGGTGCAATGGCACGAAGATCAATTTTGAGGCAAGCAGTAAAGATAAGGTCACTTCAGACAATATCTGTTTGCAGCAAGCTAAGTATGGTGTAGGAAGTCTGTTTTTTCTCTGAGTTAGAATACACCCTTCCATATAAGGTTCGTAGGGCGACATCAACCATCGACGTGCACAGCAATGCAGCAATGCTGCAGACTGCTGCCTAACTGCGTCACAAAGTAGAGGCAAGAAGGCTCGAAAAAGGAGGCAACATGCTGCGAAAATTGTTTTCTCCAGGGCAGGCTCATCATGGCACTGGAATAAATACAGATGAGCGTTAGGCTGAGTTAAAGCGTCATCAACGGTGCCGACACGACATCGTTCGCGAACCTCACCTAGCACAAACCCGGCACATAACTTCAGTTCGTTTAACTGTCATGTCTTGTAGCCACGTGCAAGGAGAATCGCTTGCATCCATTCGAGAAGGCATGAAGATTTTACAGTGCCAAAATTAACAGTAGACGCTTTCACTATCCGTTGTCATGGCTCATCTACCGCAGTTTTTACCGACTAGGCTTAGAGTTATCATCATCATCAGCCGCAAAACCGCGTACTTGCCGTAGAGTGGTTCCAGTTGTGACGTTTCTTTTACCTATAGATTGAGCAGGTGGGGTAGATAGCTGCGCACTGGAAAAGGTGGATGATATAATTGGCTCGTAGATACAGGATTGTCAGTGGACTTTCAACTGGAGAGATTGCGAGGGGAGCAACAGCTTGGATGGTTGAGGAACCGACTGGAACACAGCTGACCATGTCTCTAACCAGTGATGTCTCCCGCCTCGGGGTTCCCATCCAGGGAGAAGGCAGTGAGCAGCGCAGCTGAGTTTGCTGGGAATGGCATTCATACTTCGTCACCAAGTCATTGTTTGACCTCTCCTGACTTTTCCACCCTTCACGTTGTTGCGTGGGAAGAGCCCTTCGAGGAAGTCAGTCGACTGACATACGGAGCATGTGGCCAAACCAGCGCAACCTATGGAGTGTGGTCAGTTCATCTATTGTGGGCGTTTATTCTTCCCAAAAACCATTCAACGTACTTCAGTATTACTGATCCGGTGTTCCCACCAGACTCGGGCAATGCTCCGAAGACATCGATGGTCAAACATCCTCGGCGCGCAGCGGCCAGGTTTCTGACCTGTATAATAATATGGAGCGCACCGCAGCATTGTAAACTCGACCGCTGACGGACAAAGTGATGTCACGCCTACGCCACAGATGACGCAGGTTCACGAAAGCTGCCTCGGCCTTCCCAATCCGGATGGAAATGTCATCTATCACCAGACCACCGGGCCTAATGCAGCTACCCAGGTAGACAAATCCTTCTACTACCTCAATCGGCTCATCCGCAGGTTAGATCCCACCCAGTATTGCAGCAGCACTTTACACTTTGCAGGTATGAAGCGCATGCTAAACCGTAAGGTAGAATTATTTAGATTAGTTGTTATCGTTTGTATAACGACGGAGTCAATTTCAAGAAGAGTTATGCCGTCTGAGTATTCGGTATCAGTGTGCGCATATACTGGGCGCATTTCAACCCCACAGACATAAGAGACTGGTAGGTGAGTCATCTATAATCGTATCCGTGACGACGTTGAAGGGGAAAAGTGAAGGAAGACGGCTTTGTCTGATACCACTTGATGTACTAAACGCAGGTGAGAGCCGTCCGTAAACCCTCACGCGCCTGTGAGAGTTTGCGTACAGCACTTTAATAGGGGTTAAGTATTTATGCTGGACCCATCTGCTCCATAGACACTGCCATATTGCCTGACGGACCACAGAGTCAAGGGCGGCTTTCAAATCAAGGAAGACAAAAATTTTCGGACGCTAGAATCAGTGTCGCTGTTCCAGAATCTGTCAGAGGGTGAAAATATGATCGACGAATCCTCCTGCTGGTCGGAACTCAGCTTGGTTTCCAAGGATCCGTCTCTCCCTGTGTTCAGTTAACTTTCAAAAGATAAGACTACAGAGCACGTTCGATGCCACAGCTACAAAGCTGATGCCACGTTGGTTTTCACACTGCGTCCACGAACCCTTTGTAAGGACAGAAATAACTGCCGACGTGCCCCATTCTGCAGGCACTTGCTCTTCACTCCATATTGCATCAATGAGCTCCGTCAGATAGAACACCAGGGATTCTCTGCCTTCTTTGAAGGAGCTGCATACAAACCATCCGGTCCCGGTGCCTTCTCACGTTTAAGTACGGATATTTCACACTGTATTTCTTCTTCTTCGCCTTCCTTGATTTAATAAGGTGACCAGGATACGGATGAAGTTTCTGTTGCCACAATTCTTTGAAGATGAGCATGTCCGGAATTTCCAGGAGGATTTACGTAAGATAGCCAAGGTGGCTGGGCTGAAGACCGACTGGGGTGTTTACGGTCCTCCTCAGAGGCCAGGCGGAGGCGGCCCTGGATGCGGCTAGAAGAGGACCTGAGAAGATAAACTGGGCCGCCGAGAAGGAAGCCCTTGCCGCGGAGTTAGACACTCCGGCCAAACGCCAGGATACTGTGAGCCGATTCAAGGTGACCAGAATGAGACCGAGATGAGACCCGATGGTGTTCTTCGTTAGTCTGCAGCAGCGGCTGCATCGTGTCTTGTCGGGTTTGGAAGGAGTGTCGCGCAAGCAGCTGTTATCTGACCAGTTGGTTGCACTGTGCCGCCGGAGCTTGGTACCCAGTCACGGTTGGCGAGAGCGACCGGCCAGTTGTGCTTAGGGGATCTGAGGCATCAGGCACAGGGATTGGCAGAGGCGCAGAATGAGGCGACTGTGGAGGACCCGCGGACCCGAGTGGACCCACTAATCAAACAGCTAGCAGCCATGAGGACAGAATCACGAAGGTACGAGCGGATGATACAACAGTGGCATTCATGGCCACTGGAGGAATCAATATCGCAGTACCCGGCAATCTGTCAATAATAATGGTTTGGCTTATTTGTCCTTTCCCGGATGGGTTGCGATCGGTGCTGTGATATGGGCTGTTATACAGGCAGTCATCGAAATAGATGGGAAGAGGGAGTTTCGCTTAACTGACACAAGGGCAGGGGTGTCACTCAAGCAGAAGGGAATGAGGTTGAATTCAAACTGTGTGCTCTAGCCATGATGGCGGTTTGTCGTTGCTCTCAGTGTGCTTAAGCGACAGGTCGGTGCAGCACGAGTTTCCGATTAGCCTACACGTAAAGCAGGAAATTTTGGGAGAAGAGTGTCGCAAGGGCACAAAATCCGTGGTAGATATAAAGCTGGACAAACTGACCACAAAATACGGCTTGGTTAAGCTTGAAGGTTAACCAAGCGCTGCTGTGAGCAAACTTGTCCGAAAGTTTAGCTCGTGTAGTGTTCCGTCAGTAGAACTTGTGGTCACGGGGCACTCCGAATTGTTCGCAGGTCATAAAGACCTGTTTGTTTTTTGCCCTTGTGGCGAACACATAATCCCCGTCTCGTCCGAACACTTTAGACGGAACGACCCCCGTCAGATACAGTTCAAACTACGGGAGGTCCGTAGACAGGGTCGGGAGATGCAGGAAAATGGTATAATAGAAGAAAACTACAGTGCGCAAAAATCTCCGTTTGTGATTGTGGAGAAGGTTAACAGGAAATACCAATTTTTGGTGTATTTACGGCGTTAGAATCAACTGACCCTAAATCGGATTGTAGCTGCCCCTTCGGCTGCGGAAATTTTTATTTATTCCAAAAATCCCAATATTTCACGGTGTTCGACTTGCTTTCTGTATACTTGCAACTATCCATCAAGACAGAGGAACTGTAAAAAACAGCTATCCCAATCGGAGGCACTCAATATCAATTTAGACGGATGCTGTTTGGTTTGTCGGTGGCGCCATTCGCATTCAGGAGCCTGATTCTTCCTTTAACGAAAGGGCTACAGAATATTGCCGTGTACGGAGACGATATCTTTGTGTATAGCAATTCGGAACCAGAGCATGCAGTTCACTTGAAATCCGTATTGAAGCGTATTCGAGATAAATGAAGCTAAGACACATGTCTCTCGAAGTTCGGTGACAGTGCTCTGGCACCAAATGGGTCAAGGAGAGGTTATTCCACTTCAAGATAAACTAACAGAAATCCGGGACTGTGTAGTCCTCAACTGAAAGCCCTCCTCACAGAAATTTCTTGGACAAGCAGTATACTAAAGCCGTTTGTCAAGGATTCCAACAAGGTTGCTGCTCCACTGTACGACTTGCTGCGTCAAAATTGAAAGTCCTAATGGACACTGGCAGCATATGAGGCCTTTGAATGTGTCAAAGTGGCTCAGGGTCGGGGAGATGTTTGCTGTCAAAACGGATGCCAGAGACCGGGGCATCGTTGCGGTCCTGAAGCAGGAGAATGGGGTCATCGAATATGCCAGTCGTGTCCTGATTAGTGCTGAGGAGAAGTATTCGGCCATTGAGAAAGAATGTTTGGCAATCGTCTGGGTCCTGAATGAGTCGGGGCCATATTTGCTGGGACAGAGTTTCACGTTGAGACCGAACGCAAACCCCTTGGGTGGATTAGGAACACCAGAGGTCCTCGCGGAAAGGTCGCGCGTTAGGCACTCCGGTAACATGAGTGCAACTTCACGATCCGGCACGTGTGAAGAAAATGAAACCACCTGGCCGATTGGCTGTCAAGACAGAAGATTGGAGATGAAGACCCGAATATCACGATAGGTGCCAGTATCTTCGTCGTCAAACTGGATCCCATAAGGCTGGCATGACTACAGCTGCATGATTCCGTACTAAGGAAGGTTTCAGTCGCCTTTTGGGATGAAAGAAGCTTTGAGAACGCGGGGGGGAGATAGGAACAGACGTTCCGGGAGCACTTCGATAGGCTGAACCTGAATGAAGTTGGCATAAGTTAGAAGTGAGGTAATGGACGATTCAGCGGTGCCAACTGATGAAAGGGGATATGACAGGGGCAACTCACCCGATGGAACCTATCCCTGTATCAGACATCGGTGAGTTATTGTCCGTTGACGTCATGGGCTCGTTTCCGGTGACAGCCAGTGGAAACTAATATAGCATAATGATGACAGAACACCTGTTGCGGTGGGTCGAGTCGGCAGCCGTACCAAATCAGAGGGCGGCGACGATCAGTAGAGTGGTAATTCATCACATCGTGGTCAACCACGAGGTACCAAAAATGATCCTAACGGACCAGGGGCCGTGCTTTGAGAATGAAGAGTTTAGGAGTTGCTTGCAGCAGCTGAGCATCAAGCGGCTAAGGATGGTACCTTGCCACCCGCAAACAAACGGCCTAACCGAACGCAAGAACCGAACGACTTTGGAGTGACTGGTGGTCAAAGGAGGTAACTGGCAAGTGAAACTGCCGATGGTGTTGCTAGCATATCGTTCATCGATCCAGTCAACTACTGGTAAGTCCGCATTCATGTTGGTGTACGTTCAACATCCAGGCCTTCCAGTTGATCACGAAATTGGGTTGTGGCCAACAACAAGCCGTCTCCGGAAGAGCTATGAGAGGAAAAGAAGACAGCGCGAGAAATCTTGACTGCCAGTCAGAAAAGGTTTAGACAGAAAACAGCAGGTAGGAAGACACGACTATTTCCATCAGGCACGAAGTTCCAATGGATGCTCGTCAGAATCCCGGAAGTAGTGGGTTGGGGTCGCGGAAGTTGGGAAGTCGGTCATAAGGCTCGTTTGTTTTTACTGACCGTCAAGGGGAAGTTTATGCATTTCAGGGAGGCTGAGGGCCGTAAACGTTGAACGGTACTCAGCTTTAAAAGAAGCATGATACACCCGGAGAGGTGTATCTTCCGACGGGCAGTTAAGGTTAACATTCCATTCGCCTGTTACACTGACCGCAGCTTTACTAATACCAGCCGATCCTATCAGCTAGTATAGGGCACGGCTATCTCCGGTAGCAACAGCCTTATCCATCTCCAGACACTTCACTAGATTCGTCACTATTTGTCGGTTGAGGGATTTACTTGCGCCATCGTACTCATTGCCTGTTGGTGCGGCTTTCCTGGCGGTCTCGATGCTATCCAGTGGTTACTTGGCTGTATCGGAAAAGTCGGACAGACAGTATTGAACACCGCTAGCATATCTCCTTTCACAAGTTGCCATGCTTCATTCACGTGGTCGCTAACAGTGCATTATTGGTTTACTGTACAGCTTTTGAGCTAGCTCAAATGGATGCCGTTGAGTTATGATAATTCTTCGAAGACGGTGGATTTGCATGCTTCTTGCCGACTTGCGATGGAAACGGACTACTAGGGGTGATCGCACCATGACGTCATCGGAATCATCTTGCGTGCCCCAGAAGGAACGGCAGTCTTGAATTATGGCTCCCCACCGGTGGCTGATGGCCATATAATCCAACTGGGTCTACGATTAATTTGGAGTTGTTGGCTGTCAGGTTTATGATGAAGGTTCTTACTGGCCAGAAACAGTTGATGATCGGCACACAACTGGAGGAGTCGTTCTTCTTTGTCTGTGCGACAAGCATCGACTCCGAATCGACCGCCTAAATTTGATTCCAAGGAGCTCAAACGACCAACTCGGGCATTCATATCACCAGCAACAATCACAGTGTGCTTCTTTCTTGATGAATGGGACCGGATACACAGCTACTGGGGGTTCAGGCATCCGTAGTACATTTTGCACATAACTTAACCTGAGAAACCTTACCTGCTGAAGTAATTCGCACACCTTATCCGGTACATCCTGCAACCCGTTAGAGCCTATTACTTCACGGGGACATACCTGGTCAAATATTTGAACACGTTTCATTTTTGGCAGGAGAGGCCAAATTTCACAGCCACCAATTAAGATTGCTTTCACAGCCATTTCGTAGACACAGCCCTTCATCTTTTCATAACAAAGACAATGCAAACTGCAGGATTTGCTGGTTTCTTGTTTCCTCGTTGGTTGGCTTCATTTACCACACCGTGGTCCCGGGTTTCGCAATTGCCAGTTATCCGTGCACTTTTTAGTGTGATGATCATACATCCATTTTGTTAGTTCTCGCATTAGGTAAAAGCGTTTGGAGACTTCGCTTTACTCCGCTGATTGCGGATATCATTCGCTTCGCCTAATCTAGCAACATTCATTTTTTACTGCAGTAATCACATTTAAGGTTGAGTCGTTTTTGTTTGAGATGCCATATCTGCTAACTATCTATAGTGGTTACTGAAAAAGCATTGAGCAACGGAGATGCTTGTTTCATGCTTGCTAGAAGGTAGTGTGTTTGGAGGAAGGATTTCAAAAAATCATAGTAGGCTTGCTGTTCAAAATGACTCATCACTCATCAGCACACTAATCAAATACATCATTTTGAATAAAAACATATTGCACCTTGACTATTCAGGATGTGTTCGTAACCCATCCAAAAACGTGAGCCATCTCCTCAGGACTTTTACCATGAAAACCGGGTCACGCGCGCAGTCTATCCCCATCATGCTGGTCTCATATGTAGTATTGTGCGACGACTTACGCGTCGACAACGCTGAACCGTGGAGAAGACTGCACTTCGTACTCAGCTGAAGGATACCACAAACGACATGTTCATTAAGAATGAAAAAACTCCAGTTCACATCAATGAGTACGCGAATGAGAGTTCTTGTCAGCGCCAGTGGCTGTTTGAACATCGCAGAGCTGGAGCTGCTCAATGAATGCACTTGCCTCTGCCCGAAGCATTATACTAAGGCTGTACACAACTCAGGCATCCAGCTGAGTGGTGCTAGGATACTTTTCATTGACTACGCGCATTAAATGCATCCCTTAAGGGGCATATTGGCGCTAGTCGAAATGAGGTACAACATCAACCCATGAACTCAGCCAAGCGATTTTCTGACAGCCAAACACACTACATGAGTCATTTCTCCACCCACTCACACTACGCTACATTTAAATGAATGTCGCACTGTAAGTAAAGCCAGTCTATGCCGAAAGACCGACAAGCACCATACAGCTGTTTCATCCTTATTGGGAACCATCAGTAGTGTGTATCGCACAAAATTTTAGAGTCCCCTACCCGAGGCCTTCAGGTAATTAGTTGACCGTTTAAGCGTTCGATCTCGAGCAACTGATCAGCAGTGTGAATAACTGTGTTAGTACAGCACTGCTCGGCATTTCAGCATAGACTGGCCCCACTTATAGGACGAAATGTCGACGAAAAATTACTCAACCTCCTCACACTACCATCAATGTTACATTCAACCTGACCATTTAGCAGCCACGCGGGAATCGAAACCAGTCTCCAGTGGTATTTACTGGTGGGAACGAGCATGCACACTGTCGAAGTCTACAGTAGACAGCAAAAAATCCTTAGTAGGCTTGCCCAGTTGATTTCGGTCCTTAGGTCATTGTGCACATGTCACCTAACCTGCTATTTCTTTGGTAACACTTTTCTGTTTGAACCTCCGGGCTCCAAGCAGTTGGGTCTGAATACCCATCGACGGAACGTGATAAGCTCCCACCCGATTGCGATCAAAAGAATTGGCTTTATTGAAAAACAATGTGAGTATTCCTCATATAAATCCAAGTATTGGAAGGTCAAATTCAATGAACTGAGGTACCCAGCTGATGTTGCATCTGTTTTGAAATCTCCCCAACCCTACGTTGTCGAAAATTACACAAGGAACTTTGACTTCCATGCCGAAAACTCAACCAACTAAATTTGTGTACAACTGAAATATTGTGGAAAAGATAAGCGGTATTATAAGTGTCTAGTCATATACAATTCGAGTAAAAATTGAATAGCAGAAAAACAGGTGGAACTGTTTGACAGCTGCGCTCATTTGCATACCAATTTCGGTTTATTGGTAGACTCACCTGAAATCCAGCTGAATCTCTGGTTTACGATGAACATCATAAACGGGAGATTAAGTTGGGTCACAGGCATGTCTTCCATCAAAACCAAATTGGTATGCAAATGAGTGTATTTTTCGTATTTCCTGCATTTCACTTTAAGTAGTGCATGAGGCTGACTGAAACTTGGGGACTGCGCCTAGCCCCCAAAAAGAGCCAAACCGGTCGTGGGCTTTGGAAGGATGTTCAGCAACCTTACGAGTTTATATGGTGGAACTCCCTTTTCCAGCCTACGTCACACTTTAATTTGATTCATACATTGCATTCCATCATTGAATCCTTCCGATGCTGAAACTTACATTTTTTCAGCAAGTTTATTTTGAACTGTAACCGCGGTAGCTTCGTTCACATTTCAATAATCTATAAGATCATGTTTTTCAAATTTTAGTGTAATCCGGATGTTGAAAACAGTAGCCTCTTTATGGCAGCCCCTACAAATGTTTTTGTAGATGTCGCCTCATTGATTTTTAATAGCGAATGGCAATCGATATTCGATAGGCTACCTTTGTACTCGAGAAAACATTGCACATATTTTTTGTTGATCATTCCACTGACTGTTGTTCGGTCGGGCTGCAATTTGGCACAAGGACGCACAAGGCCACTGATGGAAAAGTGCAGACGCGAAAAGGCTGTGCGATAGTGATAAGATAATGGATTCTCAGAGTTGGATTCATTTATGAATCTGCCTATGGAAGAACTCTGACTGTGGGACGAAACCACTAGACGTTGACTGTTTATGCAAATGGATGTCTAGAGGCAATGGAGAGGTCATAAAGTGTGTGGCAGTAGCAGTCTTCTGCACAGAACAACCCAGGCTTCTTGTAAGTACCAGGAGGATTCATAAGTAGCACTTCAAAATCGCGCAAAAATTTATTTGATGATTATGCGAAAAGTGAAATAATGACACTGGTTTATTTAAGCAGTGTACGGGAAAAAGTTCGTCTTTTTCTCTAAATGAGATGGATGGATGAATACTCCACGGTATGCGAAATATTGTTTCATTAGTAAAGAATCTTCACTTGAAATTTTCCCGTAATTGAAGCCAACTTATGCTGAAAAGTCGAGAAGCAGTGTACAGCTGTTCCATCCTTATTGGGAATTATGAGCAGTGCACATCTCACCAAACATTTAACCTTTCTGCCACGAGCTGCTGATAGGCGTTCTGATTAACTCTCACTTACACAGGATATAGTGCCACTCATCCTTCAATTACAGAAACCTAAGAATGTGGTCACTTATTGAATGCTCCTGGAGTGACGACTTTTCAGAATGACGTTTCACTAGCCTGGTGAATTTGTTTTTCCATATCTCACACTAACATCGGTGATAAAACAGTTCAACCGCGAACTTACCCTCAGTGGCCGAGTATAAAATTCATTCACCAATGGTGTGTTATGGTCTGACCTAGATATGCGAGGTATTTTGTCACAAAAATTGAGAAACATCCCATTCAGATCGTCGATCGGTACTTTTCGGTATTTTGAGCTCACTTCGTGACAGCAACCTGGACCATTTTACTGCAGGTGCGATGATTGCTCCGTCACCAGTCGGTGGGGGCTACCATGGTTCATTTACCTTGTGGAACAAGGCTACCCTTTTTACTAAATGTCTGGTGTTGACGAAATCCTGTACCGGTTAAATTTAGCTCGTTCAATTCAGAACTACATTACGTGCTATATAGAATCCAATTCATTATTGGCTAGCAACAATCTCACTTTGGGATCCGTTTTTTTCTTCTTCTAATCTGACAAATATTTTGCATTCGCAGTACACAAAGATGGAACAGGGGTCTAAGCTCCCTCTCTCATTCAGAACTGGTGTCTCTACAGTCGCCTTCCAGTCAGCCTTTATTTCCACCACCAAAAGGGTAGTTTACAGGCTGATAGGCCATTAAAATTTACCAGTGATTCCGGTATTTCGGTCCGAATTTAATCCTCCAACACCTTGGAGATCCGCCTGGTGTAATTTAAACAAGCTGCAATTCCATCGTGCAAAATGAGTAACCATGTTTCCTTCTTTAGTGAATGAACATTCAGGCCATTCCCGGTGAGGTCGTTTGACTGTCATGTGCAAAATTAAACGGATTAACACACTTATCAACGCATTTAACCTCATCGCGTAAGCATACTGGAGTGTTACACGAATTTTTAGATGTAACACAGTTGTCCGTCTGTTACCAAGAATGATTCGGATGATACCAGCTAGGAAAGATTTTCAAACAGCATTCCATGAAACGTCATAAATTGTTGTCAGGTTACTACTACTGAAAACTATAATAAAAACTGCAACTACGCGGTTTTTCGAGGAACTGCAATATCCCCGGTGTGTGGCTTGTTTAACCTGGTTTAACATTAATGTAAAATAGCTATTCAACTAAGCCACGGTAATGAAACCAAAAGTGGTTTTTTGAAGAAAACCATGTTTTTCTACCTTGAAAATAATACTCCGGTCCGATCAAGCTGCCACATAGCAAATCCAGAATAGACTTAAGTCTGTCACCTGATCACCACGCTCAATTCCTCCGATATGTTGATCAACGCAAGGAGTAAAAATGTTCAGACAAATGTGGTGTGGACTAAAGAGACCAAACATGAATGATAACTCCCCATCAAACGAAGTAGTTCTCCTTCTGTTACTAGACATAAAAGATTTGCGTGAAATTCAAAATCTTCCATCCGATTTGCAACCAGTTAAAGCACCCGAACTACTAACACTTCGAGGTATTGCCATTCAAAATATGCAAATCAAAACACACTAAATTTGACAGGTGTAAAGGCTAGCGTCGTAAACCTTAATCCATTGGAGTTTTTAGAATTGTCTTTTGCAAAAGAAAAGGTGAAATAAATTGCCAACTAGGGAAAAAGAAATGCTAGTTAAAGTGTAAAACTAGAGTTGTCCCGTCAGCTATCGATACAGAAGACAACTTGGATCAGCTGATTAATCAGGCAATAGTGCGTGGGGTGTGATCGATGAATCATTTGAAAACGTATGATGAGAATGCACTGGTAAGGGAAATGTTGCTTATAGGGTACAACATACTCCAAACATTACTGATTTTGAAATATTAAGACACGTTTTGGGGACAATATGAATGGTCTTACCAACATTCTGTCTTTGTCGGTGTATAAAACCTGGAACAATATTGCGCCATGAAGGCTTAACTTGCAGCTAACATTAAGTCAGGTGAAACTGTGCAGCTTTCGGACTCCATAGGTATAGACACGGTGATTGGTCAAAAGTGTTACAAACCGGAGGTGGGGTGGTTGAGAAGCATTTTGCGCGCGTCACTGTGACTTCCTCTACTTAAAATTATTCCCTGAAGGATGGAAGGACGTAGACACAACTAAAATGTACACATAGACAATCTGGTGATTTCGACTGGAAACTGGGCTTTGGGCAAAAATGTGTGCATCTCGTACCAGTCACATTGGTCTTCTTCGTCCGCCTGCTTATCTAAATCGACTATCTAAATTCCGAGACAAGTTGAAACTGACTCCCTTCATATTTGCTTAATCCAAACATGCGTCTAAGTCGAAGAGGTTGATCATCCAGCCCTAGTCTGCTAACTGTCGAACGAAAATGATGTGGGTGGTATGTGTTACAAAGTAACGTCAAATCCTAATTCAAACGGCAGTATAAAAATCCCTCAATCTGGCACATTTAAAAAGTAATATGTGGAAGTGATAGATGCCCTTTCGGAAAATGGTTCAAGGCAGCTTCACAAAGTTAGTTTGGAACCTCATATGTAGGTTTTTGTCTTGGCTCAAGTTGGTTGTAACAGAGGGGAAAATGTTCCATGGTACCAAAACAAACTTCTAGCCATTCTAAAGGAAATAGGGAACAGCAATTAATGGGTGGAAATTTAGCACGGACAAGACAGTTGTCTGCGAACTGGACAAACCAAAAATGGAAATTCCACTGACAACTTGAAGACAATGTTCCGAATCTCACGGAAAAATAGCACTACATTCCTAGTCTTATGTAAATATTAAGAAATTTGGTACATTGTTTGCTATGTCCGACTGCTGTCCCCGCTCCGTTGCCTAGTGCCCGAAAAAGACTCGTCGACAAGGAACAGAACAGCTTTATTGCAAACAAGCGAGTGCGTGCAGAAAGTACAACGGCCTTACGCTATGTATTCAGGGGGCGCTGTCTAACCTTGATCCAGGGCTGTCTGATCATCGTTAAGTGGAGTTTGGGGCCTAAGTAAGTTTCGGGTATTCTAGGATAAGCTTCAGGAATCTGACCTTCCGGACACCTCCCTATTTTGGTCGTCCAGCGTAAGATTGTCGGCGCGGATCAAGTTGAAAAGGTTCCACCAGTTTTTTAGCGCGAGCAGTACGACACCTCGGTTTCAGCAATGGATCTGCCTTGGCTGTACATGTGAAGCAGTGGTTATCGGTGCTGGTCTTCGGAGATCAGACGTTTCAGGCAACAGGTTGAGGTCTAGCAACTGTTCTTCCGCTTTTGGGATATGGCGCTCAGTCGGCCGTAGCTGATTGACATGCCTTTTCCATATCAATGATCCTACCCGGAGGCTATAAATCACCTTGCCGACTCCGACAGTCCAGTTTCGGTGCCAAGGGCGATAGTTCCTCACAAGCACACGGTTTTCAGATCGGAACGTCGGTTTCCCTCCCGTCGGTGGTTGAAAACACGTAAATGTTGGCAGGATAGCGTCGTTGGTAAGTCTCAACCGTCTGTTCATCATAACCTCTGCTGGAGAACGACCGTCCGCAGACTATGGATTAGGAGTTGCTCGATAATTCTGTAGGAACGTATCCAAGATTTCTTCCGTGGTCCCTTCCCCTTCTGCTTTTGTTAACGCGCGTTTAAAGGTGTATACGAACCGTTCAGCTTGACCGTTGGATTGGGAATGGAATGGTGGGGAAGTAACGTTTGTGATGCCATGTCTTCGAACGAGTTCACCAGACGGATGGGATGTGAAATGAGTAACATTGTTGGTCACAATAGTTTTCGGGATACCGAATATTGAAAACAAATGCTGCAGTTCAGTCATTGTTGCCATCATTTTCGTCTCAGACATAGCCAGGACTTCCGGCCACTTACTGAGTGCATCAACAACGATGAGGAAGCTTCATCTGTTAATTGGTCCGGCAAAATCCACATGGATGCGCGACCAAGGCTTTCCTGGCTATGGCCAGCTGGGTTGGTTGTACTCCATTGCCTTTTGTTGTACGGTGACATTTTTGGTGGCATCAAGGACCACGTCAAAAGTCGCGGATAATTTATTCACGGTCTCCGACACCACAGCACGGACTTCTGGTTCGACGGCAGCGGTCGCTTTAGACCGTGGTTCTGACTGCTTTCATCTGCTTCGTAAACTCCGGGTTTGGCTGCGTCTTCGGCTAGCTTTCCGCGTCCGAAGCTGATTTATGCCTACGTCGATTGAACAGTTGTGCTTTCTATGACGACACAATCGCACAAAGTGCCATTCGCCGCATTGCCAGCATGCTGACGGGGGCTTTACTCCGTTCCAATTCGCCGTACATGGTGGCTTTAGAACTATCTCCACTTTCTCAATCTCCAGGCCGATTGTGCTGAGATTATACGGGCTTAAAAGCATCGAGACAGTTTGGTTCCGGCTCAGTGTAATTCTTATGTGGCATAATCTACCTTGCATGAGAATTTACCGGCGTAATTCGATGGAATAGCAAAATTCATAGATAGATACCAGCCTAATTGTTCTTTGCCTGAGAAGTAATCCTCCGGTGTGTTCCAGGAAACAGGTATTCTATAATGAAGACCATGAGCACTCAAAGGGTGACAGACAATATACCTGAGGATACGAATATGGTTACTATAAATGAAAATTGCGAAACAACTGATTTTGAACTTTTCTGGATCAGCAAAATACATTCACTATCTATAAAAGCTTAGTTGCTTCACGCATATTGTAAAGCGTGCATTAAAATCGTCCTCGCTTGAACGGTTCACCACTGCACAAGTATTCTGCTTAGCCTGTACTGAGGAGGACTCAAGTTTCGCTTTTACTAGAGCCGTATGAATAGAAACGAGGAGTACTTCTATTCCCAAAATTAGAATCCTGGTAAGTCTACCGCTTTCTGACATATAATGCAGGTCATTTTGAGAAGTACGTTCTCCAAAGTCGTGCTCCTCTTTGGAGGAGTTTTGTGCTAGAATTCTGCCTCCTTCAGCTGTATTTTCATTCTCCAGTGACATTCTTCCTCGTCACATACTTCCAGTAGTCGGAGAAAGGTTCGGTGACTCATTTTTCTTAGGAATAGTCATCCGTTAGACGTTCTCGGGTCTTTCCAGGAGTTTGTGGAAGTACCGGTGCCATTTATGCATTATTTCTGCAGCTGATGTTTACTACGTACTTTGCACACGAAAATCTTGGATACTTTGTGTATGCCTGATGTCTGGTCGATAATTGTGAAATTCATTGTACTGTGGCTTGTTTCTTCACCGTTCGTCCATGACAGCTGAAATGCTTATTCAAACATACCATATCAAGCATCTTAGTCTTTGGCTTTCGATTTTGCGAAAAATAAGCAGCAGTGGCCTTGTTCCTCTCGTTCACCACTCACTCACCAGCTGTTCTGAATGTTAGTCATTGTCATTGAACCAGTCAGAGCGCTAGGTACGTAGTTCGCCAGCCTGTTTAGTGGCAGCATTTGGTGCTACAAACTGTGACATACTCCTGTCAGCTTGACCACTTGACGTGTGTCAGAGCAGAGGCCAGTTAATGCTGTTATGTTAATCCGGTTTTTGGATTTTTCAGAGGTTATGCTTACTGCGTTCGGTAGTGAATTTGGCGTGTTATGGCTTGCAGCCTTCAATCCCAGCAAAACAAGCTTGCGATTAGTTACACCATCGACTCCTCACAGCTCCTGCTTCCGACGCACACTTGTCGAATATCTCGTTACCGACTGATAAGTTAATCAAGCTTGTGTGGGTTGCCACTGTGTGAGTGCATCCATGCAATGATGTGTTGCACTTTGAGGCAAAATCTGGTGTTACTGGTTGTAAGTGATTGGGTAGCACACAATCTGCGCAGCCGGTGATTGTTGAAGTTCAAAGTCAAGTACCATGGAGTCCTGTTCGCAAGTAATACCCTCTACTGACCTGTGAAACTAAGTATCCCAGCGTGATGAGACTGTAGTATTTCAAAACTGACCAAGGAAAAGTATCCACCTCGGAGTTATTGTTGTCTTCCGTTGAGCAGGGAGCTGGAGTATAGAAGACCGCCTAAATTTAACAGGTCAGACTCACGCGCAATGAGACTAAACATGGACTGATTCCACTGGCTTCTCAATGTAGGGCACTCTTGGTGCGTTAGAGTAGAATGAAGCCCGAAACCATGATCTCCCCTTTTTTGTGCTAGGTAATTCATCCAACGGTTTTATCCGGAACTATTCATTTAGTCATCTAATTACGTTTCTCTTAGGATCGTGGAATCAACGACGTGTATCCTAATTTCGATTGTGAACTTACACGACGACTAACCTGGCACTAAGCATACGGTTGAGAAAGAGCTGTGACAGCACACTACCGGTTTCACCTTGTTTACGGCTTAAGACTCATGTATAACCATCAAATTTCAACACTTTTTAACGCAGTTGAAAGGTACATACTGCACTGCACCTTATTAATCAAACTCGACCAAGAAATTCCTTTAGATCCTGTTTCAATTCCATCTTCACAACCCCTGAGAATCCAACGTCAAATAACATAGACACTAACGTCCCTCATAACATTCTTGGGAAAGTCTTGACGGACCACTACGGCGAAGAGGAGCATTTGAAATCATTCCCGGGTGTGACCTTTCTGCAGATCACAGAACACCACGTGGCCGCTAACACACAGAGTTTTACTTGAAGTTCGATGGGAGCGTCGTCTCTTCTCCGGACTTATCCTTGAAAAATGGCACCGTACAGTAAACAGGCAAACACTGACTACACGGACAAAATTAGTAAACATCAACCAAAAGCAGTGCTACTCTGCATAACTGTTTTCGAGTTCCCAGATCGTTAGGTCAGCTTGCAAACGCCAGTTGTGTCCTGATTGACGTGTGTCACTGATCGATGTGTCACTCGGGAAAGTATAAACAGTGCCGGATTAGTAAGTCAACTAGTACTACACTTAAATGCATCCGTAACACAATGAATTCCACGAAAAAACTATAACTCCAAGACCAGAAAGGAAGGATTCGGGAGTAGGCAAACCAATTACAATGCTGTTACGCCCAGTCCACTGATTAGTTCTCATCAGAAATAACGAAAGATTGTGATGGGGTTCAAACGTACCCCTTCCGAGCATGTTGCGCATAAAGCACTCAGCTGTGGGTCAGGAACACAATCCGACCAAAAACCAAGAAGTGGCTGCAAAATCACACAGGTCGACCTGCATTATTTCAATGACGTTTGAAGTTTACCATGGGTCGGCCATGAATGTTTGCTGGGCGGCCAATTCAGACGGAACAAAACAAGAAAACACATTCTCACTGGGTCCACCCATGATGCGTGTGCCATGAAGCCAAGAAAATCACACCATTTAAATACTGGATCAACGTCTTTTTGATTCCTACTAACGTCAGCAACGAGTGTGCGCCCATACCGGTAGGAAGCGTGTACTCGCGCTGGATAAAGTGGGGGCAATGAGCACGTTCGATCAGCCGCGGTGAAAGTATCCGAGTAGCGCGTGGATGCGGATTTGCGATTCAGTGACGTCATTCTGGATAGCTGTGGCAATGTGGATCAGGTGAGTTGTCATTGTTAAATCAGTCCCACTAACTCTCTGTCTAGTGATGAAGTGGCCACACAATCTTCCAGGACGATAATTGAGACAAGTGGATAGTTTTTTTAATTACGTTTATCCTCTTGGTCCTGCTCTACATAGTTTACATTCGAAGGATTTCCAGTCAGAAAACCACAGTTTGTAAGGAATATGATCGTAGGAATGGGGAATGTGTATCACGTCCCTTCAGATAATGTACATAATAGTGTGGCGTTTGTGTATTAATTTTTGTATAATAAGTGACCTCAGTTCAGGTGGAGAAATCATCATAAATTTCCGTTTGAACGTCCGTATTGGGTGGTATCCACGAGATTGACATTAGATATTATTCTTTTGAGTTTTTATAATGTGCTGCTCAGTCCAAAGACAACTGATGATTTTCGATAACAGATTTATCCTGTATGTAATCTAAAAAGCGTCGTAAACATCAGTGTTGAGGACATCACCTGTTGAACGACGCACCAGAAAGTCCGAAAAGACTAAAACGTACCCAGTTGCGACTCAAAACACGCTTTCCCCGATTGTTCGCTGGCTTCAACATGGTTTCTCTATGAACACGTCGTCTGAATTTTGAGTGGTTATGCATGACCTACTAAGATAATGAACTATTCTACGAAGGTCCGTACCATTTTTGTTCACTTACACTAAAAAACAGACACCCAAATTAGTATCACTTGTGGAAGCTAAAGACTAAGAAATAGCTCTACTCTCTGTCGTTTCATCAGCCACGTGTGAGTACCGACAAACTATTTGACGCAGTTAAAGCACATCGGCCCACTAACAGAATACTCTTCAAAAAGACCGCAAACTACTCACCAAATAACCAGGAGCAACTCTTCTGATATCTCCGTGATTTGCTCACCAACTCGTTTGGTTTCGGTTGAGAACTGCAAACTTACCGTGCAGTATGTTTAATTATTTGACGCCAGGGACCAATGGACATCTAGACCGAAAGAGGAACGTGCACAACAACCTTCCGGTAACTGGGTCGGTGTTGCATCTCCGGGTTGCAGGAAATGCAGCTTATTCCGGTAGACCGACGGAATGTAACACAACTTAGTTTCTAGTGAGCCAGTTTCTATCCTGCCCTTACGTTCACAGGATTCTGTCGAAATCTATCCTCTATGATCTGCCATGTGAGCCCGGGGTTGCATTAAACCAGAACATACGCCGAACTGTTTCGCAAATAGCAGAATTATCGAACGAATGATGACGACACAAGAAGGGAAGTGACAGCGAGAGTTTCAAGAACGAAGTCGTTTCGTCCTTTTCATCCATCCACCCTACTAGAAATATTTCAACACCTAGCAGACTCCAAAAGAATACTCACCTATATTTCCTAATAAAAAGGCCTGTTTGAAATTAAATAAGACATGAATTATCATCAAATTCCAGCCTAATCTCGCAAACGTGGTTCGAATGACCCAAAATAATAACTTTGTATTAGCACAAGTCCATCTAACCCAAAAAGACGCTCAATGTCATGGTTCATTACGCTCACGGTTGAAGGATTCTGTACAGCAAATAACGCAAATCGAGTAGCCCTACTTTATGTGCGACTGTGAGCTGGTTACCAAAAGAAAACGATGCAACTGCTAAGAAACATCAGTTTGTATATCTAGGCACGGGAAACATATACGTTATTGAGATATCTCGTAGAAATATCACAAGCCAATCGACTGGTGGTACCCAGTACAGATGTCCAGACCTATATTCTCGATCCTCTTTCTTCCCATTTTCCTTTATCTTAACGTCAAAATCGCTATTATGTCACAGGAACTACTGCACACACAAATACTCTGCATCAGTTTATAGACTGACTGTCTGAAGAAACACAATCGTACAAAGTAGCGAAATATACTCATTTGCATACCAATTTGGTTTTGACGGGAGACTCACCTGGAATCCAGTTGAATAACTCCTTTATGATGTTTTTAAGTCATACAAATTCACTGTCCCTACGATCTTGGCTGATCCTATCCCTTACAAACTATAGTGCCCTCACACTGTACGAACATCCCTTGACAATATAGTTATGTAGAGTAGGACCAGGGGGATAGACCGAATTGAAAAAACTATCCACTTGTCCCAATCATCATTCTGGAAGATGCTGTGGCCACTTTGTCACTAGACAGAGAGTTAGTGAGACTGATTTGACAATGACAACACAGAGTGCTCACCTGATCCACATTGCCATAGCTATCCAGAATGACATCGCTGAATCACAAATCCACATTCACGTGCTACCTGGATACTTTCACCAAGGTTAAGCGAACGTGTTCAGTGTCCCCAGTTTATCCAGCACGGATGCACGCTTCCTACTAAACATTCATGACCGACGAATGGGGCACGCGGCACTGAAATAATGCAGGTCGACTTGTGTGATTTTGCACTCACTTCGTTTTTGGTCGCACTGTCTTCCCCATCCTCAGTTGAGTAATCTCTGTGTAGCACACTCGGAAGGGAAACGTTTGAATCCAACCGCAGTCGTTTGATTTTCCAGATGGGAGCCTATCCGTGAACCATGAGTGATAGCAGCACGATTGGTCTTCATGAAGTTCTTGTTTCTGGTCTTGAGGTTATAATTACTTCGGTTGAATTCGAAATGCTTTAGACACTCATTGTTGGAATCCACAACCAATGGATGCTCCTTAATCTATATAGCCTTTTAGCGAATGAGTCAACGCTGTTCCCCTTTGCGACTTAATTCGACTGAATATCTGTTTTCTGTCATGGAGGATAACATTGGCGTTCATTCGTAATTCCTGCGTGAAATAAGTGGGATTATTGACAGGTGGTTTAAACTCAAGTTGAAGCAATGTCGCAGTGCCTAAAGTAAAAACCGAAAGCCACAAATTTCTGGCCTTTCTGCTCTCTTTCTCTGGAAATAAAGTCCTCCTTGGCTAAGGAGAACTAGGGAGATTAATGAGCCAACACTTGGAACATCAATGAAAAACCGGTTTGATCGGACACGAGAGGCAATATTCGAGTATCCGTATGTTACCATGTCGTTGTAAGACGGAATAGATCAAAGTAAGCATCTTGTTCCCTTCTCCCTATCCCAAATTAGCTGACCGATCTATTGCACTAAGAGACATGAGTAATATATACTTGTATTCATGTACATCAGACAATGTGCGGCGTTGCACCAAGCCGTGAAACAATTTCCACACCTATTACAGTTACGGCTTATCATCCGTTCGTGGCACTGCTGAAGATGTTCACTTTCCGATCGCTGTTTCGTTCTGTGTCTAGCGGGCTTTACAGAATTATTACCACACAGTCGTCGACCCTAAAGCCTGGTAGGGGTAAAGTGAAATAAGTAAACAGAATAGAATAGGATAGTGATCAGAATAATCATATCTGGGTAACTAGTTGATTACTTGTGCTTTCCAGTTCAGCATCGGCTGGCAACACTAAGAAGCAACCAATTCTTGCTATACATTTTCGCTCAAGGGGAACAATAAGGATGAAAATGCGAATACAACCGTTTGTCACACACAGCAAATATGATCAGGCGCACGCTGTCTGTGGTTTTGGGGGAAGCTTTTTGAACGAAAGGCAGAAAATGTGGGAAAGCCAATACTTAGACCTCCGTATATGGAAATTTTGGTATGATTTGTAATTCACGTAATCAGCTCAATTAAACCAAGACAAATTTAAACGACAACTGTTCTCCACGACGTGAAAATGAATAACTTAGTTGGTGAGTGGAAACGCTTGAGTGGCTTTAGATTTAGGAATTCAACGGATGACATCCACAAGGTTACCCACTACAGATGATCCGTTAACTGGTGTCGTCCACTTGAGCTGTTATATTGGGTTCTGCTTCCATGCCTCTTGAGTTCATAACTGTGATAGATCTAAGGAAACTTATACACATTGGCTAAAATTATGTCTTCACACTCGAATCTCAAAGCTCACTGTGAGCACGCCGGATTGCGAACAACCGACAATTTCCGATCACTTAACTTCATTCACTACTGACAAAAACACCCATTTTAAACACCGACGCTTGATCGCTGTGCTTACATTAACAAACGAATGAGATAGAATCCCTGAACGCCTGGGTTGTCGAATAGGCGGACTACTGGTATTTTAGTAGGGGTACAACCGCGGAAAGAAGTTTCCGCAAGGCGCGCAGGCGAATGGCGTCCATATTTAAGCCGGTCTATCGAGTGTTTATATGACTGTTCGCATGAAGCTGTTGATCTGGCAACTAGTCTTCTCGTTTTACCCTCGTCACCGTCAATGATAGCGCTGGTGACACTAAACTAGCCCGCAGTTTTCGGAAATGGCGATGCTTAGACCTGGTTTTCTTAGTTCGAGGCGACTTGCACTTGCAATGACGTGTCAGATGACACAATGCGGAAGCCACTGGAACATTCACAAGTGCTTCAGAAAACGCAGTGTGTTAGCTCGAGAAACTGTAGGCCTTCAACCATCGACAAATTTGATTTCTCACATACAGGAGCCCTCAAAGGAACCTGGCCTGAAAAAAGCGATGGACAGTCTCCACGTTGTTGAATATAATCCGGATGGAAATGCAAGGGTACACCACGAATAACTATTGCGACATCTGCCCTTCGGCATTCCTGAAGATGATGCCATAAGAAAGCAACTTAAGCGTCACCAGTTAGTCAACGGGTTGCTCAAAACAATCGGGAAAGAGGTTTGGCTCGCAGTTGCACGGTGGATGGACGAACTGGAGCAAATGATGGCACTGGCGCAGTAGACATCAAAATTCCTATCGGCATCCAGCTGAATACAGTAACATCAGCGGTGGCGGAGGCAGAGGCGGCGGAGGCAGAGGTGGCGGCATCTGAGAAATAGCAAGACTTCAAATAAATCTGCCGCTGGTTTCCTTCACAGACAAGGCGACCTTGTCTTATTCCTTGATTGGTAAGCTTGTTATTCTCTATCACAGTGCGATAGACAGAGTATAATCGAAACCGAGGTAACAACCGGTGTGATACTGCACCTAACACTTGCTTCTACGGCAAAGACGCTTCGACACCATGTAAGGCAACAAAAGGCAGAATCAAACCACATTGCGAAAGTCGACGAAGCGAACAAAAATGTGGTTGGGTTAGAAGTGTAGTGAAATAGTGTAGTGTCCACCAACAAAGATACCGGTACTGCGTGTCGAACTAATGAAGAGAGGGTATCGCTAATTCAAACAGCCACCATACACCATTTGCCATATTCTCAAAACCAGTGTATAAGAACGTGTGCAGGAAAACATACGTCATTTATCGAAGACGGGAGACGACTACAGACATCGCAAACGGATGAAGCCTCAGGCAGAACTTCAGTCTGGACAGACTCGCTATCAGTGACAGAGGAAAGTATCACAGAATCCAAAATCCTAGGTTTTGAATGAATGCCCAAGATGGTGGGAAAGGGTATCACTCAGAAAACGAGGAATCCCTATGAGTTACTGACTACCAAGTCAGACGGGACGTATCCATTTTAAGTGAATTTTCGGGAACTGAACAATGTGGCGATCAGTGACTTGTTTTCCATGCCAGCAACGGAGGAAATCTTTACATGCCTTCACGCCGTTAAGGCAAGTTGATTGATATGCTGAGAGTGAAGTGGTCGCCTATCAATACTCTTGTTCCGAAAATTATCCAGTAATTTTAAGGGTGAATACAGTATGCTTGCACACAGCATATAATGGTCACTGCTATATTCCTTGTAGTGACGCAGTCACATAAGCAGCCGATTGTTTCGCGTAGTGCGACTTGAGTATATATATTGAATGTTATGTGGCCACATCATGTTAAATTACACCCAACCAGAGTGTCTGAAGGTCATCCGCTCTAAATAACTGAACATCACGCCGATTGGACGGATGACTCAGGTACGGGCTACGGACCAAGCGAAGGCATGTCCTGATCAGTCAGTGGCAACCAGTGAGCGTCGGNATATATATATATATATATATATATATATATACTCAAGTCGCACTACGCGAAACAATCGGCTGCTTATGTGACTGTGTCACTACAAAGAACATAGCAGTGACCATTATATGCTGTGTGCAAGCATACTGTATTCACCCTTAAAATTAATGGATAATTTTCGGAACAAGAGTATTGATAGGCGACCACTTCACTCTCAGTGAACCATTGTGTGATGACTGTCAGGTTGGCCATTATGTAACGCGTGATTGAAAACAGTACCAGAATCGTCGGGAGATATTCATAGATTGTAATCAGCCTGATTGCCTGGAGTTTCAGATTAACATAAATTAAAAAGGTGATGTTTGCTTCCAGAGAGCGTTTATTAGTTGCTCAATGTACACAATAAATCGCCGCCATCTGATAAGTTCCACTGAGTACCTCCCGCAAAAGCTCAGCGAAATCCGCCACTCATCGTCCAGCAGTGACCACCATTGGCAAGAAGAACTAACCATGGACTCTAGAGCCTTGTCCAGCGTGTCCTCCAAACCCGGTGTAACAGCTTGGTGGACCATTATTTTAGGCGTATTCCACCTTTACCAAGCACCCTGAAGTCGCCTAGACACAAGAAGTTTTTGCTTTCATAGTATTACCTTTACCTGTTTTGATTGTAGCAGTGTTTCGCATGCTCAAAAAATGATGGATGATATTACCGCGGACTTGTACATTTAGACAAAGCATGTATGTATACTTCGTAATCGGCATGGCTGAGGCATGTCGCTGAGGCTGTTCGGTCCGTTGCCGCTTATTGCTGAAAGAATAGCTGGGACAGCTGCACATACCTATAGTTTGGTCCGACTCACATTTGGGTTTCAGCGAGTGTGTTCACTGTGGTGAAGACCCCTGAGCCAAACTACATACGGTTACTATTAAAATCAATTCAATCGCAGTTTCCAAAAGGGACGAATACGCAAACAAAAGTATTTCTCCAAGTGCGATAGGACTCCCAAAAGACTCAGGTACAGTTCTCAAACTTGAATGTTATGTGGCCACATCATGTTAAATTACACCCAACCAGAGTGTCTGAAGGTCATCCGCTCTAAATAACTGAACATCACGCCGATTGGACGGATGACTCAGGTACGGGCTACGGACCAAGCGAAGGCATGTCCTGATCAGTCAGTGGCAACCAGTGAGCGTCGGGCGTTTATACTTTGACGCTTCTCGCCTGTTACGACTTTAGCGTGACTTTGTGGAACATTCCGTGATGACCTTGTGAATACAACTGAAATAATTTTCCTTTGTCTCTAAGAAAGGCTGTTTCAAGCTGCCGTGCCTTTTGATACACCGTAGTGGGACAGGAAGCAAACGACCGACATAGGAGTTGCACTACGTCCGCAGAATACAACACAGAGACAATCTACCTTCAGCCTACAAATATTTGCATTCTTGTACAGTCCACCTAGAAGTATGACATCACAGAACGGTGCCAAGAAACAACCAAGGCCGAACACCAGGTACTTTCAGTTAGCGGTGATCACCCAGCTGAAAAAACGATGTGTACCACAGGCACCGTACATCAGTGTCCATTTCAAAGTCCACTAGGAAGATAGGGTAGTCGCGTGATCACTATCTGTGTGACGTGTGTGAGTGGCAATAATCCCAGCTTCAGTTTACCTGAAACACCTAAATGTACTGCGGGTAACATCTAACAGAAGATTCGAATCCGTGACAAGACAAAACTGAAATTACACTGTATCAGTCAAATTTACTAGTGCTGAGTTAGACATTTGGGAGACAGGTCGCCATAAGTAAGATCTTCTTTTTCCCGATCTATGGGAAGAGGAGTTTACCTTCTGAAACCGGGCAGATAAAGCATACCATTTCAGGGATAACATTGGCAAATACAACGGTCAACACAGGTGGCACAACCGACGCTGAGGTCTTCAAATTTACCAACTTCATTCGGTTGTCCGTTAGAAAATAAAACACTATTCAGTATAAAAGAGATGTGTTGTCTGTAGTGTGGCTACCGCAGTCATCTAACAAAAACAGATACGGTGCTCCATCACTGGAGCGACAATTTTCTGACAGACAGCGCAACCTTTTACTCCAAAACGTGAAGTCCATTTGACAGGACTACTTACATCCAAACATCTGGATATCCCTTGAAATCAATCACGCTGTCGGGACTATTCTACCAAATACTGGCTTCATTTATATAATCAAACACCTGCGTTGAGAAGAATGGTAATTCCAGCCGCTTTTGCCACTTGCACAAACAAGTATGCATCCTTTGGAAAAAGTTTGGAACCGATTGAGAAGTCATCGTTTCAGAAGGGCTTGGTAAACAATCGGTAGTTTTTTAATTGGGCAACGTTCCGCTTTTGACACAAAAGCTTCATCAGGCTAAGTGAGCAGGTCACCAAGTTGGCGAGGTTTTAAGGCAGACGGAGAACCAATCAGTACGACCTCTTCAGATTAGCACACTAGATCAGTGTTGAGGGTCAATTAACGGCTCTTGTCGGTCAGTATGGTTGCCAAAATACTGCATTGATAGACTGGAGGAGTTTCAGGTTAGTTCCGATCGATTTTGGTTCTTTAATCCTCCATTTCAGAGTGCTTCAACTGATGATTCACCGGGGGTGCCACTGGTAGATTTCGTTGGTCTTCGTGGGCTTTTGAGCGTTGCGACAATTTAGTTGGGGGGAGGGAAGGTGGGTAAATTGAAGTGGAATTCAGATGATGACTATGCCTTTCAGAGATGACTACCCATGGTCATGGTCCCATTTTTCAATTGATGACTACTCCTCCTTCTGATAATCGCACACCAACATGTGTCAGCTGATTGATCCAAAACCGTCCTCCACACGCTTGCCAGTTCCATGACTTCTATTCTGTTAACACTGACATGCTTGGCGATTTCTACCGCCTCGGCGTGGACCGCAGTCCTCGCCTCAAAACCTCGACATTTTCTAAATATATTTTGTGCCTCTTGTCCAGTGCGTGTTCCGCAATTGCCGAGTCTTTCAGTAACGCTTGATATTCATCCGCGTTTCTCGGCTGTCTGTTTATTTTTCTCCTATGCTCTCCGATTCTGATTTGAAGTTTCCTGGCCGTCTGTCCTATATAGACCTTAGTGCAGTCGTTACACTTAATTTTGTAGACACAGTCCCTGGTTCTGTTTGCCGGAAGGTGATCCTTCAACTGCACCAGTGCAGAGTGTATCCCCTCTGGAAAGCTACTCTTATGTTAGCCGTGTTTAGAATCCTTCGAATGGCCTCCGATATCCCTGGTTTATATGGAATAGCAGCAGTCCCGATCCATTCCCTGTTGGGTTTCGCTACCGGTACCAATACCCTTCGCAATTGACGCCTAGTCAAACTAGCCGGATAACCACTACCCCGAAGTTTGTTCTTTACTTCAATTTGGACCGCTGTCCGATCAGATTCTTCTGTGTACAGGGCCCTTACACGCCTAAACATGGATGAGGCAGTACTGGCGAATACCGACTTCGGATGGGCAGACGAGTAGTTCAAAACGGCCCCAGTGTCGGTTGCCTTCTCGTGCACTGTCTTTAGTTTTCCCCCGACCTTATGTGTCATGAAGTCTTAAAAGGCCAGTGTACCCGAGTTGATTCTATCTCCATACTAACTTTGATGTGTGGATTCAATTCGTTCAGTTGTAAAACTCACTGACCTTGTCCCGTTTCATCACGACGAAAGTGCCATCTACATAACGCCAGAATATCTTAGGTGGATATGGAAATCCGGCTAAAGCTTTCTGTTCAAATTCTTCCATAAATATATTTGCCAAAACCGCGGATATTGAAGATTCCATTGCTTGACCTTGTTCTTGAGTGTAAACCACTGAGTCAAAAATGGAGTGGGTGAGATTCAGACTTGTTTTTATACCTTCCACTATTTCATCTACCGTAAGCTGTGTCCGTTCTGAAAGGGTGGTGTCCGCTAGTAGCAGTAGCTTGGCTATTTCTAAAGAGTCCCATTTTGGCACATTTGTATATAACGAATTGACATCGAAACTCACAAGGATGTCATCTGGTTCAACGGTGACACCCGCTAATTTGTTGGCAAAGTCATATGAATTCTTAATGTAAGTACTAGATTTCCCGGTGAGGGGTTTCAAAATACTTGCCAAGAATCTGGCCAGCCCACGGGATAGGAAACCTATTCCGTCTACTATCGGTCTCACCGGGACATCTGGTTTATGGATTTTTGGTAGGCCATAAAGCCGTGGTTGGATTGCACTTTTGGGGTACAATCGATACCAATTACCTTGCCCTAAGTGGTTTATCACGGACCGCAAATACCTGCCAACTTCATCTTTGCTCCTGTTCATTATAGATGTAATATTCGCATTATCGATCTGCCGGTAAGGACCCTCGGCCAGGTGTTGCTTGACCTTCTGTAGATAATCACTCTTGTTCATGACAATAGTGGCCTTACCCTTATCCGCCTTTGTAATCACTATGTTGTCCGCCTGTTTTAGGGTGTTTAACGCTCTTCGCTCTGTTGGTGTAATATTTGGAGCTCCCGGCTGCTGGGACTTCAGGACTGTGACTAGCTGTACCCGTAGCTTTTCCGCTTCCATTGGCGGAAGTTTTTGAAACACAGATTCAACGCTAGGAATTATTTCTTCCGCCCTTATCACTCTTTTGCTTACTGCAAAATTCAAGCCCTTCTCTAACAGAGAACGTTCTTCCTCACTTAGCGGTCTATTTGATAAATTTACCACGCTACAATAGCTAGTGGGTGGCTCAGGCTTAGTCATGAGCTCACTAGAAAGCTGAGTCTTAGAAAGTAAGTTTTTGAACTTACGTATTTATCTCTCTTTGCAGTGTTGTTCTTGGATGGTTTTCACCTCTGTCGCTTTGGTTTGGAGTAACTGGAAGTCTGCGGGAGAGAGTACGATCTGAAGATCTCGGTTAAGCTGACTTGCGTGGTGACGGATATCAGATAAACGCCGAGTAGTCAAGTAGGTCCTCTGTTTGGGGAATGACTTGGCCGCTGAGAATGCTATTCGAGCAGAGACTAGCGATGTGTCCGGTGGCTTAACCAGTAAAAATGTGGGGATTAAATTGTGCTTCAAGCATCTTTTATTGAAGCACCCTGAATTGGAGGATTAAAGAACCAAAATCGATCGGAACTAACCTGAAACTCCTCCAGTCTATCAATGCAGTATTTTGGCAACCACACTGACCGACAAGAGCCGTTAATTGACCCTCAACACTGATCTAGTGTGCTAATCTGAAGAGGTCGTACTGATTGGTTCTCCGTCTGCCTTAAATCCTCGCCAACTTGGTGACCTGCTCACTTAGCCTGATGAAGCTTTTGTGTCAAAAGCGGAACGTTGCCCAATTAAAAAAACTACCGATTGTTTATCAAGCCTTCTTGAAACGAAAAGTATGCATCCTTTTCACATGAATATCATATGAATCCGGTGAAGTAATGAGGCGAACACTAGAAGGCATCCAAACCCAAAGTGCTCAGGTGTCTCCGAGTAACAACCTTGTCGGCCTGGAATATGCGGACGACATTGTTCCCAGTTTTGAAAAAGGGAAGAAAGCACAAGCGTCATTAGAAAAGCTGACCGAGGTCATCCAGTCCGTCGGCATGGGCTTGAATCCCACAAAGTGCAAAGTCACGCCGCAGGACGTGAAGTCTTTGGACACGCCTCTGGGAACTCGAGGAGTGACACTGGAAGTCGTGGAGCATTATACATATCTAGGAAGTTGCATTAGCTCTAACGACAGTGTGACAGACAGAGTCAACGCACGGATCTCGAAGGCCAGAATTGCTTGCCAATTTGCGCCGCCTGTGGCATCAAAAAGGCATTTCACTTGGTCTCAAAGGATGCATGTATCAAATCACAGTACGAGCTGTAACGTTCTAAGGCAGCGAGCCCTGACCAATTCGGGTGGAGGATCTGAGATGTCTTCAAGTCTTCGAACACCGATGTCTCAAAATCCTAGCTTGAATCGGCTGGAACCAGCGAATTCGTAATGAGGTGATCAGGAGACGGGCTTTTGGTGACAGCAGACAGCACTTCCCTAAAAGAATGCAAGATAAGTTAGCTGGGCCATGTGTTACACAAGTTGAGTTACCGCCTGCTGAGATAAGCGCTGCTTTCAATGGCTGATTCGGAGTGGCGGAAGCCTAGAAGTAAGCAGAACTCGACATCAAAGAAGGGAACGAATAATGTTACGAGTTCCGGCGCTGTTGTTGCTGTTCACCTTCCAGGATGGGGCCCACGTAACATTCCATGTGCTTGGATGGAGAGACTAAACGATATGGCGGCAAACTGATGTCGGTGACGTTCATGATGTCAGTTTCTACCCAGATTGTCTGACTGAGTGTTGGTGTAGGTACCTCGGATGTTTGCGGTAGGCTAGCCGTTGGTCTCCCTACCGCCGTATTTCTCTCTTCTTTCCATTGTAAGGCTTGATTCAAATAAATTGACATGCTTGTAGAGCAGTGAACCACCGGTGTTGTTGTCAATGATGATGATATGGATTCGATGTGTTTTGAAAATCATTCGCACACAATCAAAAACATTACCCTAGATGGCCTGGGAACGCAGAACAAGCGCTGATATCACAAGCTGAGCGAGATGCAACAAACATGAAGTAAACCAATGAATAGGCAGCAACCATTGCCTTCGTAGAGAGTTAATGCGTTCAAAAATATACAGAAAATGGGTTGCTTTAGAGTTCACACTGGGCAATTTCTGATGAGTTTGCAAAGATAGCTCAGGGTCTACCTTATTAGAGCAGTGGTAAGTACCAGGGAAAGTTGCTCAAGAAGTACCGTTGCACTAGGCACTGTATGGAACACCGATCATTAACGTGTCCCCCTTTTCAATCCATTTACAGATTTGAAAGAACCGCAGCAGTACACATGGTGAGCGTAAATGTTATCTCATGGTTACTTGTTGGATATATGCCAACCAACTATCCAGGAACCCTGGATTTGCAGTCATTGTTTGCGTCGACATACACACGGATTGATGGGTAGTTCGTGTCAACTGACCCTAAATGAAACATCATATGGATCGTTTTTAAACGTCTGCTTTTATAACTCCTTTATTACGCACATGAACTACCGGCGTGGAAATTCAGAGTAACGAAACGAAACCAACCCAAACCATGAATGGGAGTAAATCATGTCATGAGCACATGTTGAGCGTGTGATCAATTTTATTGCGAACGTCTGTCGCACCCGTAGTCAGGGATGGCCAAATTTGATCAGCTGTCGGAATCCGGGAAGATGATTTGCTGAGGCCCTGAATGTGCTGTGGACATCACGAAGAACTGGATCGGCAGAGTGAAGGATGGGTGTAACAGAAGAGATCAAAAACCGTTCTGGAAAGACTATTGAAAAGTCGGAAATCATTCAGCTACGAACTACGGCAGCGAAGCACCGATGCTATGCTGTCGAAGCTGATGAGCCACAAACTACGGGTCCAATTACCTCGGATCCAACGTTACCGCTAGTATCCCTCAAAAGACTACCATCAGGTTCTTCCGTTGCAGCTACTTCGGCCAATAAGTTGGCTAACTTCCCCGCTGTTTCTACAGCAATTTCTAAGCCTATGAAAACCCATAGTTATGGATTGCAGCTTTCAATGAACCTTTAAATGCACCATTTCCACTGTGCCCTAGTATGATGCGGCCAACGTTGGCAATCAAACCAACGACGTGATTAATTTGGCTGCAGCATGACTCGGGTTCGGTCATTGCCTGAGGTGTTGCAACCAATGAAAGCGCACGGCTGGAAATTTCGAGAACTGGAAGCTGGAAGACGAAAAGCAGAAGTTGCAGGGCATAAAAATCGTCAGAGCGACCACCATCTTAGTGGTTCTCGATGTAACACTAGGACAAATAAGATAAATATCCGAAGAACGCTTTCTCTTAGCAGTGATTGTAGAGAAACGCCGTCCACGAGCGCCCAAACCCAGACAGAATCCACCTTCTAACCTGCAACTTGCCGGAAGCCTCAAGGCACTGAGTCACCGCATAGACCCAGCAATATCGATGACAACCGCGAGAACCCATTGACGACGATACGCTCCAAAATACCAGAGTTCCTCTATCTCATCACCCGCTCCACACGAACGGGGCCTCCAAATATCCAACAAATACAGCTCATTTAATTCTCACTCGGATTACATCATCCTCCTGAAAATTCTACACATAAATACCACTACAAATTCAAGAGGCCCTGCTATTGTCTAGCTGTGTGGATAAAATTCGCAGGATGGCTTGATGGCAATCAGGGCGACCCCGTATAGATCCAAAGAAAGTGTCGATGCTAGGATGTATCGAACGATTGGGATTACGTACCAGGAGTCGAAAACCCACCTCACACACCTGAAATCCGCAAAAGTCACCTTAAGCTATCTACAGAGACATGTTACGAAATATCAGGCAGTCAACATACCGAACAGAAGTAAAACATTGTCTAGAATTCCAAAGAATGCGATCTGGGTGGAAACTACTCGAGCTTGGTCCACTGAATAATCGGAGACAGTTTACATAAAGCTTGCGGTGGGTTGGACCGTTTTTTTCTAGGCAGAAACAAACCATGTCAAGGACTATGTCAAAAAGTTATCCGTCGATTAGAAGAGACTGGGATGCATTTACCGAAGTAGCAACCTAGGGGTTTAAAAGTACACTTATGATACACATAGAGCGATAGATTTGTGCCGGACAAAATGTATTTGACCGCAAGAACACCTGTGCTCTCAAACATTGACTACTTGGAGCACATTCCCTTTGTGGATTTAGTGGTTTCTCAACGGGACGGAACACCGCTACTTTGCTTTAAAAACTGATGTCGTCCGAGATGAAGGATGGCCTTTCTTTAGAACCCTGAAGTTCCATAGGAGCCTTACGAGTCCGACTCACACCGCCGAACCTGAAGGTGGTTTCTTCAGAAAGAATAGGCGAATTAACATAATGCGCAGCAACTGATGTCCCAAACTAGTGAGTGAGGCTCATGACAGCATGTAAGTTTGATATTGTAGATTCCAATCTATTGGCATGCAGAAACAGGAAAAGTGATCAGGAAGTCTCAGACCATACTGTTAACTAGTAAGCTCAAGACCATGTATTAAAACAAATTAATTGCTCACTTAGCATTCATCATTATCAATCAACAGTGATAGAGGAGTATTTGTTGTGTTTGATTTCCAAAAAAATGGTATAAAAGCACTTCACAGGGATGAACGGTTTCCAGTGGCAGCTAGCGTTGTTCAAGAATGATGATTATCTTGAATAAAGGAGCTTGGCAGAAAGTTGGAAAGAATATGATAAAATTGAAGTGTCGAATTGGGGGATATGACCGGTCAGAGACGGACCCGGAACGGAACGAAATAGATGCATAGTAACGATTGTGGAAGTAGTGGTAACTATTTACAAAAATAAACCTTAACAGAAAAGACAAGTTATGCAAAAAACGACGGTCGGTGTGAAGGAAGGTAGGAATATGCTTGCAGGATCAAGGGCAGAGTAGACTGCACGAGGATTCGAGGGGATCGGAGGAATGAGTCGGTGCAAAGGACCAGGCGCGAAAGCGACGTGCAGTAAGAAACTGTCAAAAAGCATATACAAAAGTAGCCGAAACTAAAAAACATAATAGGCGCGAGAACATGTCCTACATACATGAATATCCAGTACATGGGAAAAGGGAACGGTGAACAGCTAGAACCAGAGGGGAAAAAGGGTACAAAACTGAGGGCAAACGGGAAGCTGTCTTGGTAGGTTTACGAGGGAGGACACAAGAGGATATCTACGCCCTCAGTAAATCGATTAAATCAGAGCACAGGATAGACAGAAGACAAAACTGAGTGCAGTATTCCTATGATGTCCCCAAGGCTATTTTTACTGCACAAGACAACCGGATCGTTGAGAATGCATGCTACGGATTCGTCAGATAAGAACTGCTTGGAGCCAGATGACCGGTAAAGAAGCGAGCCAAATCACTGAACGCAGCATCGCTTCTTGTGCTTTTTCCTGTCCTTCCCCTTCTTTTCTTTCTAGAATTCAAAAAGCAGTAAGAAAAAGCATGATTCAAACTTTTATAATGGACGAGAGATGGGTACAAACGCGAAAGCGAATATTTTGTGGGTTAAGACTGGTACAAAACTAAGAACGACTGATGATTTTGTGGTGTACGAAACCCTACAAACCCATACAGAAACATCCGGGAGATAATTAAAAAACCCGCATACAGCTAAAACAGGCTGCTCGATAGTATGGCGGAAAATGATGACAAAACTTCCGCAAATTTTCATCAGAAGTACACAAAAACCAGGCAGTTGGTAGTGAGTAATACAGGACGTTGCGAACCCAGGAAGCTGATTTTCGAAGATAATCTAGGTTCACAACCTTTCGGCACGCAGTGTTGTGCATAACTAAAAGTTGATCTTGAATTTGGTGGCCAAATGCCGTGACTAGTAGTCTTGAAAATTCGAAAGTTGAATTGGGGCAGAACAGAGGGTGACTTCCTTAGCGCTTCGCACACTACATAGGAAACAAGCATGTTTTTGTACTGTACGCTACAGTGTAGGAATTCAGAAACATTTGCAGTAGAAACCTACACGTACAACCCAATATCAGCGAGTAACTGACAGTTTCTCTTCAACCAAGTAATTAGTCATCATACAGTTTCAAATTATGGAAAAATAAGCCGGTGTCTCAAGCGAACGGGAAAGCGTAGTTCGTCACTGGAGCCCATATTGAATCGCGATTTGTACATGTCTGGCAGCCGATCCCCATGCCTGCATCTTCTGGAACTCGCCATTCCTGTCTCATCCGAAATTAAGTCAGTAAGTAAATAAATAGGTGGTTGAGGGTTTTGTAGAATTCATGCTCACCACTCGTTTGAACAGTCGTCCTTCTGTCCTTGCGCAATTATTCCTATGGGTGCACACTAAAGGGGAGAAGCACTGGACTCCAGTTTTGCTTTTATCAGAGCTCATCAACAGCGCATGTCCTTGGCCATGCCGAGATTTGAACTCCGGACATCTGACATGCGAGGCGAGCGTGCGCTGGTAGAGCCGTAGCAATACGCTCACTGGGAATCCCCGAGCAAATGCCTTAATAAGTCTGTATCGTTATTGTGGACGTTAATACATGACTTGGTTTGCCGCAGCCAAAGCGAGTACCAGAAAATCAGCGTACAAAGAATTAACCCAGCCTACAATCACTCTGCAGGATTCAGGCTTCCTTACCGGATTTCCGGTAAAACGCTAACTGAGCTCAATAGTGGCCCTGTGATACGACAAGCCTTACCACGCAGTGAAACGACTCCAATCTTCTATCTGAGTGGTTCATTGGCGTTAAAAGGCAGCCAACAAAATGATATAGTCATACTTGTATAGCATTGCAGGTTGCACCGTACCAGGATGAGACCCGAGCGACCCTAAGAACATGATGCGGATCAAACCCTTGGGAGTCCTGAAGCGCACAGTAAGCAGGTATAACAGCCGAGCTAGCTTGGCTAGAATGAAAATCCACGTATAAATGTCGGAACATGTAACGCAAGTGTTTGGCATTTAAAAAGAGGGGCCAGTTTCTTAGTGTACAGTACGGGGACAATCCGCTATATTGTTCTCATTTGAGCACACTAGCAAACTTGGCACCCAGAAAAATTCTGTTTTCTTCCAGGATGAACCAAACACGAATTGCAAATGGGCTTTATTGGGGTGGGGCGGGTCTATGGACGATCATGTGTACTCGCTTAGACGCTAGGGTATCGCTTTCAAGGGAAGATACCTCAGAGGTTAATGTGCTAACGAATGGCCGAGACGTCCGTGGTAGACAGCCTACCCAGGCTTCTCGATGGCATCTATCTGTGCTTAACCAGACCGTCTCTCAGCACACGCACTTCTTTTTTGGAGAGTTGAAACTGGGATGGTAATGAGGTGCCGGAAATTGGGGTAATGAGCAGAACCGAACCCAATGGGCTGTGCGGCGTAACCTCTCTGAAAAATCCAAGGATAAGGATTCCATATAACGAGAACGATGGAGAATAATTAGCCAACCTAACTTGAAATGGCGCAACCCAGATGGGAGGAAAAAGGTCGAGGAGTCGAAATAACTAAGCAAGGTGCACCAGAAATTTGAAACTGTCTTTGCAAAGAGAAACGGGGTCCCGTCATTTGAATCACAAACGCGAGTAGACGGGAATTATTACTTGAACCTCGAACACGTTGAGGCTAAAAGTTCGGCTAATGAACTCGATAAAATCCAGATAAGAACACCCCTTGAATACCATTCGAAAGGAAATACCGCTTACGACCATAAATCGTTACCACACAAACCCGAAACATAGTCTTGAGACGAAGCTACACGACCACTCGTGAAAGTACCACGCTAGACAGCAGATTTGTACCAATAGCTGATAAAGCGGTTGAGAAGTAATGGGTTTCACTGAATGCGGTGTAGTGTAGTGTGTCCATGTAAATCGAGTCACCGCGTTTCTCTGTAAACCGAACGTCCGGGAATTCAGAGTATGAACGGTCACATGTTGAATGCAACGGGTCACATCAGTTCATGTAGACAGTTAGTGATGTGCTAGTTGCTGAACGGTAGCATCCGATAGTTCGGAGGATACCTAGGCCCTGAAGGCGAGAGGTCTGATAGGAGAAAACCATTCACTACATGATCAAGTTGATGTCCGTCAGTGTGAGTGCCAAGTCCTATACTATCAATCAAAGGAGACGACAACTGCCAACACGGCTAGCAAGGAGCTTCATGTTTCACTGCGAGTCATCTCCGGTCAGAACAAGCTGACCGAAAAGAGGTTTGAGGGGCAGACGGTCTTCCAACATGCGGACTACGTGTCCTAACAGACATAACTTAGGGAATGTGACTGGCCCCTTTACCCTGAATGGGGCGCTTGTCCCAGAATTCACCTGATGCAGCTGGGCATCACAGAAACAGTGCTTCCTGCCGGACTCCTGCAATGCTTCAAAGAAAACAGTGGCCAATCTACAAATTGTTTCGTTTATGTTCTGACAGTGGTCACGTTTCCGATAATATAAAAGTAGAACTAACAGTGGTGCAGGGTTGTAGACCTTGCTGTTAACAGAGAGGCTGGTGTGAAGTCACCGCTAGAAAAGGGAAAAGCCTATCTCCTCCTTCATTTTATCCTTTTCTCTACATCAGTGGGACTAACGCTTACCCGAATAAATGGATTTTCCCACTACCTCAACGGGCTAGTCCGAGGTACGGAGTTCATGTCTGATCCGATCTAATCTTGAAGAGAACGCGTACGCTAAGACTGCTGATAGTGATAGAAAATTTAATCCTATTGATGAACAACTAAATAAAGAATGACCTTTTCACGCTGATGTAACAGGCTGGGGTATCAATCATTCTTGACTAATATACTAGTAGATCATAACCAGATGGAATCCTCAGGATGACGGAGGGGCATAGTCATTCACTTTGGTGCAGTCCGCCTCCAAATAACTGCGCTGGAAGATAATCTGCCAAGAAACACTTAATGATCACTGAAGCCAACACTAACATCCCACTTTACAACCAAAGAGCAATTGGTCAGCAGTTTTATTAGCTAGCATGTGGCACACATCTTTATCACCTGATGTGGTGTTGGTTGGCCCTAGAATAGGATCGATGAGTTTGTGGGGGTTTTCTTTCTGGACCTGTTATTTATGGTTTGCAGGTAGTGAGAGTGATTTTTCCACGTTTCTTGTAATTTGAATTGTTGACTGCTAGGTCAGTCTAGGGTGAAATGTCCACAGACATAGCGCAACTGTTCAGCCCACATTGGGAATCATCAGCGTTGCAAGTATCGTGGACCCTGAGGAGATTCATATCAGCCAAATTACACAGGACTTCGTCTGAGATGAAGTCACCACTCGAGTTAACGCCACTCGAGTTAAAATGCGGTCACGTTATAATAATTCGCACTATAACAGTTAGGTGTCTATTCCCTGGCTGTATACCCTGAGTGCATCCGAGGCATTCCAATAAACCGCCTGCATTCCGAGTGTAGGAGATTCGACTCCAACTTGAAGGCTGCAAGTTTGAAGCTCTTCGGGACGAGATGATGAACACTGCTAATTATTCCAAATGAGGGTGAAAATCTGCACGATGCCATTAGGTCCTTTAGGATGCGTTGACTTAGCTTTGAAAGATGCACTGCATAGGTTTTACATAGCCGTCACTATCACATCTTTCAGGAGTATTACGAATGATACATACAGAAAATACCCTAGGTCTCGTCAGACTCGGAAAAAAATAGTGATTAACACCAGCATCATTACAACACTTCCCATCTATTTCGGAGCTGTTCATACGACAAGCGTCTTCCCACTGACTCGATCACTGTAACCAGTCTGAAATTCATGAAGAACTTCAATTGTTAACAAGTCTTTACTCAACCGCTCGCAAAACCAACAAATATCGTGAGCGCAATCCCCGTCTGTATGTGAGTTGTGCGGACTCTCCAGGTCTGGATAGTTAACCTGGACGTATTGATCGTTATGTTGTCCAGGCAGACAATGTGAGGTCAAAAACGAAATTCTTGGAATTAGATTAGCGGCAAAAAAGCCACTTGGCATAAACAACCATTTGGGTAGCACAAATGAGATACACGAACGGATTTCATCGTGAAATAAGCTTAACCAAAGTGGTCAAGTGGATAATAAGACACGAAAGAATATAGAGCTGTGTGAATAGAGAAAGAGTACAGTACGACCGACTGTAATGAAAACAAACTACAGTCAAGTACAAAGCCCACAGTTCTAACAAGTTGCAGGACGGAGCGCAGGCCCGAACGCGACAAAAACACAGGAACGGTGTATACACGCACGGTTCAACGCACGAAGAGTGTAGACAAATACCAAAATATGCATCACGAGTCCACGACCAACACAAGCTAGACCATTGGACGATGAGTCGGTAACAATTGGAAAGTCACAAATGCGAAAACCCACAATACACACTTACACTATGCTGCTTTAAAGCGACACTGAGCGTCCACTGTGATCGGAGAGGAGGATACACAATAGACTCAGAAGGCAAGCAAATTGTGTCCTTCTGGTGATTTCTACGCTGTAGTGGAGACAGCAACAAAGAATACCCTAGGCTTTCGGCAAAGTAAACATTTACAAACAACCCCCAAAATTACCAGGAAAAAGATGCTTTCATGGCTGTATTTGTCACTACTGAACGTAGGAATCCGCAGATAAAAAAAGAAGATGCAAATAGGCAAGAGTATTACATTTCGGTCCGTGTGGAAACTAAAACAGCGTACAGTATAAAATGAATTTAGGACACGTAGCCAGGGTTGGAGTATCTCTGTTTAGAGTGATTGATGTGCAGTAGGACGATTTCAACCGATAAGATTTGGCCAATCAACTGATTTACTGGACTGGCAAGACTGCAAAGGCCGGTGGCAATTAGTCAAAGGGAATCCGTATTTACTTGTTGAAACCGGAGAAGCTAAAGGTACGATATTGGTAGAGACGCTACTTACGCGAGTAGGCCACACTGAAGTTGTTCCATAAACTTTTCCGGACACGCTCATCCAACAAAAGATGAGCATATAATGATCTTCACAGAAAGACAAATTTCTACGATTAGCAACAAAATGACTGAGGCTAAAACGATAAGAGGCCACCATCAAAAAGGGTCTTCCAACCTCTCCTGAGTAATGGACCCCCGGTAGGGGTGATGCGTGGGATCCAAAATCAGGATACGAGATGGCAGAAAACTATGAAGAAATTGAGAGTTTCCTCTAAAGACTTTCAAATAAAATATCCCATATTCTCCGATTAAGTGCCTCCTGATACGAATAGTGTGCAATTCACATGGAATATTCGTCATTTTAAACATGAGTTCTAGGTGTAGTTTCAAAGCTACTGGAGGCACACATGGTCGCCGATCAGAAATTGCGAGAAGCACAACTAGTCATTTAATGCACAAATAGGCAACAAACAGGCAGCGATGGACCTTCAGTTCTAGAGCTGTTTTCAGACAGGCTAAGACAACCCTATTCTGCCTAGCTTTCATCGACGGGATATCTTTAAGATCTTTATACAGAACAATTACAGTAATGGAGCATCGAAGTTTCATTTTGGTGTTGATTCCAACGGGGAACAAATAAGAGAAAGGTTTCCGACTGGTTGATGTCCATGAGGTTGATTGTAGCAACAAAAAGTGTGTCACTTAAGTTGTAACACATTATTTTATTTTCATTCACCGGTTGGGTGTTTGATTGAAAAATATTTTCAGACCAATTGGTAGAGAACTTTTCAGACGCCCTCTACCATGACCTAAGGCAGTCACCTTGTCGTGGTGGTCCGCCTTCCGTTCAGCAATCATCCTGCAGGCTATATCGGCTTGAACTCAGTTCCTAAAGGTTCAAGCATCCGAGAGCAGTCAGACGAAGAATAGCAAGTCCCCTTATTGCGAAAAATCCTATTACGAGTCTGTCCGGAGGTAGTCATACTGTCCTCTGCAAGAGAAGCGTGAAGGTTGTAAGGTCTTACCCCCAAGCGATCAGCATGTTTTTATTTATGGAAGCAGCAATGTTACCTTCTCCCGAGGAAGGACAGGTTAGGAAAGGTCAGCCCTAAAAACCGCGAACTCCGACCGCCTAACGGTTGACCGTGACCACCGGTGCATTATTCAATACGGTCGAAATACTTTTAAAACCAAAGAGCCCGGTGCTGTACAAAAGGCACTCGCTGTGCGAAGCTGCACAGGAGTGACACAGTAATGCCTTACTCCTTGTGTCCTGGGGCCAGGCCGGTCTCTTGCAGCCAAGTGGGTCAGACTATTGAGTCATTGGCCCCGATGAGGGTCCCCAAGAAAACCATAACAATCGCTGGCTCGTGGTTCAGACTTTTGAGTCAAAGGCTAGGGACAGAGTCCCCGAACAAAACCCACCTGCCAGTTTTCTAGCCACATTTCCGCGTCCAAACCATCGCCAAGAAAAATAAACCAAAATAATCACTTACTAACTTCAACATATCTGATCCACGTTGCAGCCTTTAATGCCAGTACTCTAAGTCAAACTGCGCAACAGGCATCTCTTGCTGAAACCTTGATTTCCCTATCTGTCGATGTATGTCGTGTCTCCGAAACATGCACACAAGACCCCACTTCGATCGTGCACCTCGAGCCGCTTAGGAAGAGCACGAATGCTCCACGTTCCACTTTTCGCGTATCTGTTGCTTCTGAAGCAATGACTCGCGGTATCTACGGTGTGAGAGGTGTTCTCAGTCCCAAAGCTGAAAGCACATTAAAGGACTGGATCCCAGTAAACACCAGCTGTTGAGCTGTGCGGTTGTCTGGCTCAATGCAGGTCGATGCGGAAATCGGTGTTTATTTGTCCTAAGGGCATACGCCCCAACAAACTGCATTTCAGAAAATGAGAAGGATGGATTCCACCGGGATCTGCTGCAGCTGTTTCGACCAGCGAGAAGCTGCTATTCGTAGTCATCCTGGTGGGTGATACGAATGCCCAGTTGGACGACTAAGTCCGGAAGAAGCAGAATTAGGTGGTCGATTTGGAGTCCATGCTCAGCGTACGGATACTGGGGAGTGACTTCTTCAGTTGCGTGCTGCTCATCGTCTGTTCCTGTTCAACACGAATCTTCAACACAAACGCTCACATCGAGTTACTTGGAGGCCACCAACCGCAAGATAGTCATGGTGGCTATCAGTTACCGATGAAGAGCATCAAGTAAGGATTGCCGTTCCTTCTGGGTTACGGAACTTCACTCTGATCATGCCACTGTGCGGATTCGGTTATCACTTAGCTTTCCATCAGAATTACGCATGCCAAAGAAGAGCAACTCCATTCACCAACTTCGACAACTCTCAGTAGCTCAAGAGTTTCAAGCTAGAAAGCTACTGGAAATGCAGAGTCGTGTGGATGACCTGCAGGTTGAATGGGAGCGAGTTAAAGAAGTTATGCTCTCAGATTTCAGAATTGTTAGTCCAAGCCATCTGTCTCGACTTAATGAACGCTTGATGTCGTCGAGACCAGCAGATCTTATTGCAACCAGAAAGGCCATACCACCAACTAGTGACTGTGATGGCGCACGCAAATCCCTCAAACACCGGATAATCAGGAGCTTGAAGAATAGCATAGAACGCTGGTACATTTTGAGGGCAAAAGCCATGCCGGGTATCAGTTGATTGGATCAGCCGGCCAAAAGAAGACAAGTATCAGCGAAACGATTTGCGAAGACGGCACGGCAATTTACTCACAGTCGTCGTCTTGATCGATGGGCTGAACACTTCAAAGAACATCTGAGCTGATCTCCCTCAACACAACCTCTGGAAGAACCCAGCGGGCCTGAATGGAACATCGACACCAGTCCGCCACCAACAAGAGAAATCTAGCGTGAGATGTCATTACTCCAACGCTGAAAGCTGCTTTTGACTCTGTTGATCTTCGGAAACTCTGGCGGTGTCTGGCTGTCAAAGGTGTCCCTTCCAAATATCTATCACTTATGAGGACACTGTAGGCGAACTCCTGTGGACGCGTACGAGTATACGGAAAGCTATCGCCTGAGTTCACCACGTCCAGTAGTGTAAGACAAGGCAACCCTCTCTTACCTTTCCTCTTCAGCCTTGTTTTTTATATGCTGCTTAAAATTCCTCTGCCTGTCTCTGAAACCTCGGAGGTCGAAATGCCCCTTGGACGTTCGCTCACAAACATTGAGTATGGGACGATATTGCTTTCCTTGGTTCAGATCGTTCAAAAATGTAAACCATTTTAAACAGCCTTAATAACTCTGCCGAACTGTTTGGCTTGGCCTTCACACCTGCAAAGTGTAAAGTGCTGTTACAAGGTTGGGTGGGATCGATTCTATTGATTGCATGGAGCTTAAACACACGTGTATTGCTTCTCATGATGATGACAGTACCCAAACTCCTGACACAGAGTCAGAAGAATCAGCGGTTAAGTAAGCATTATCCAAGTACAGTAGGAAACTAGGCGGGCAGTTCAGCACTACCAAGCAACTAAATGGATTCCATCATCGAGGTAACAGCGATGACAACCACAGTGCCCAACTGCCCACATTTAAATGAAACACTATAATGCAAATAAAACCAAAACTATAAGTGAAGGGAGGTTTGGTGCTGGCCTGACATTAACACCCGAGGGCTACCTACCCTTGCGAGATCTTACTCACTGCAGCATGAAGGCCGTTGACGCCGGCTCGCGGCCAGCGCTGTCTCTAATCAAACGCAGGGAGGATCAAGAAGATCTCGTCACAGTAGGAGAAACGCAGCGACAGCACCAAATCTTTTCGTGATGTTTTCTACTTTATTTTGCCACGACATCCATTACCGAACCCTTGGATAAAGCCACCCGGAATTTCGTACCAAACAGACAATAACTGGGTATTCATAGCACATAACCAAACCACTGAAGCGTGTAGTACTGCATGAATCTAAAAGCCGAAGTACCTGCTGCCACTTCAAACATACGTTTCCCGATCGCCTTGTTGCAAATTCGTTGGCGGCAAACTACTTCAGCTTTGATTTTGAGGCGTCGATCGTCAAGTACCACACAACGTCCCGGACCCTCCACCCGAAAAAGTCAGCTCTCATGATGGTGCAACGTAGACCGTACCGTAGCCTGACATCCCATGAGACCTAGTAATATTGTCTCCAAAGCCAAAAGGGGTGTCAGTGGTCGAAGCAATTCCGGTCTTTGCGACCGCCAAACTACCCCAGTCAACACAGCTGTAACGATTTACGGCATATGCAAAGTGTCCTGCACATAACAAACACTGTTTCTGGATTACAAGGGACGTGTCCGAAGACGGTAAGTCTGAAGCATGATTTTACGCTTTGCAGGTGTCGAGCACAGGCGAGAAGATGGGATGCTTGTAAACTCTTTCCAATAGAATGCTGGCTTCTGCTCCATTTTTCAGAATCAGTACAGTATCTTCTACGTATTTAAGACCAATAAGTCTCTAAACTTTACCGACCTGAACAACGAGGTCCCAAAGATACTAAGGCATCCGTCTCAGTACATCATCAAATACGAACACAAAAACGGATAGTGTGAATAACCGTTGTAGGGAAGAGTTTGGAGCACCTTATAAACTTTTAAAGGTCCACATGGTTGCGAGTAGAGCGACCATGAGGTACTCACAAACTCCTGGAGCATACCCTGGCGCGCAGATGTGAGTTGGAAGGACGGGTCAACAGGACGAAACCCATGATTGAAATCAAGGAAGATCATGGTCGTGGAGCCCTAAACGCAAAGCGTTGCCCTAAAAAGACGCCGTTTAAATGTCATCATCATCGACAGTAGTACGGAAATAGTAAACAACGGCGTTTATTCGCCTCGAAGAAACTGGTCCGTCACGAAGAGATTGGACCTTACCGTGGTGTGGTGGTTTGTGTACCTCGGCGACCCATTGAGCTATACTGGGGGGTGTGGGCGCGGCAATCACAGTCTCTCATACCAGGTTGGTTAATGGGTAGAAGTCTGACGAACACAGTCTCCTGGCACTCTAGGTTGGGGGTTGGAATGTGTGGCGACGTGTTCCGTAAAATATGTAATATACTTGCATTTCCAGCCAAACACCGCTGCCTTGCGGTTAGGCTTTTGAGCCAAAGGCTTT
>SJOL01004690.1:28011-41787 GCA_004794785.1 Opisthorchis felineus | reverse complement strand
ATGACTTGGCAGAAGGGCGTGAAAGAGATCACGAAGAGGTTGGGTGTTGTTGGTGTCGTGTGCCTTCCAGGGTGGGGTCCCCGTGACCCCACCTGTGCTTGGCTGGAGACGTTGCAAGAAATGGCGGCTAATCGATGTCAGTGACGTTCGTGCTGTCAATTTCTTTCCAGACTGTCTGATTGAGCGCTTGGAGGTGTAGGCACCTCGGAATGCTTGACGTAGGCCAGCACTAGGTCCCCTCCCTCACCCACTCTTTTTCTCTTCTTTTCACTCTAGGGCTTTAAATATAGTTACACGGACTTTATGGTTGTGTCAACACTGACGTTGCTGTCTTTGATGATGATGATGACGATGGTGTTTATCCACCATAAGTGTGTTTAAAGATATGGTTCATTATCTTCTTCCCCAGGTCATTTCTTCTAGTACCAAAGAAACATGACGAACAAAAGAAGTTGATTCTGGTTACATCAGGCGTTAACTGATACCCAAGGGATTGCCACGATTACAGCGAGCATCTTTTTGAGAAATAAGCACTAGCATTGATTCACCTGTTGGTTGCGACGACTTCCTCTCATATTGGGTGAATAAATAAGATAAACATGGACTGAGGATTTCCAATGCACTTTAAATAGAATGAAGTAGTTCGTCTAGGTCATCAGCATGATGGCCCCGAAGTACTTCCTCTTACCCTTGGACGACTATCTCCCGAGGAAGGATGGGTCGGTTTCGCGGGAACCATGGACAGCCGCTGTTCACGATCAGCTACAGATCCGCACACGTTGCGACCGAATGTTATTTCCAGTGACGAATTCCTTATACCACATGGGGACCAAGTTGCCTCAACTCACAACTGACTGTATTGAACGGCGTCCTCGATTGCGTTTCGAGGCAACACCACCTTTGATACGTTGCAACAACCAAAATTTGGTTGGAGATCTCAGCCTCGATTTTCTCACACTGGAGGCCAAACGACTGTTGGTGAAGCAGTTGAGATGGACGTAGTAAGCCCTGACAACACTTCAGGATCTCGCTATTGGACATGCCTAGAAAAGCCTCATTATGGTCGAGGGGACGAGTGTTGTCTTAGTTTGCATAGCACAAAATGCTTCCGGGAAACCTGTTACTACGTGGTATCTGCTAAGAAAAGCTTACACGCTGCTCTCGTGGCAGTGTACTTATTAAGGCCACACGCTACAGTCTGATTATCGGTCAATGGATTGTCCACCTAAGGAAGATGCCTAAACCCGGATTCTAAGCGAAAACAGTAACCATCTGCAGTTGATTAAACAGCTGAGACTACCCCCAGGATACACCAGACACGATTGCAGCGCTGTCCAACCACTCTATGCTGGTTTTCAGGCCTTGTGCCGTCGTAGAGAAAACCCCTAGTGAATCCACACCAAAATTCAATGAGCATGCGTCCTACAGGCAGCAACACCTGAGGGAAGGTTGATTGTGCGCGTCTGCAGCTATCGGAGGTTGCAAACTCACCGTCTAGAGTTCCATTAAGGGTCAAAAATCTGAGCAACAACAGGTGGTCAGCTGGCATGTTGTTTGGAGTGATCCACGCAACGATCTAGTCACACCAATTTGCGCGAGGTGAGCCAGCCAATTCTATCATTGATAACTTTACCCAAAGTGCCTCCAAGTCATCTCAGATGGTGCCTCATGAGAACGTAGTCCAACATCCTTAACCATTGTCAACCTTGACAGCCATACACCAGTAGAACGTTCAGTCCAGTTTATCGGCTATAAACCATGAACCAAGGGTACATTGATTCCCGCGACTGCATTTTCTGTCACGCAAAAGTGGGAAAACCAGGAATATACAGCCAAGTCTTCGAGGCGATCGCGTGTTCAGAGAGTTCGGGAACTGGGTAGCTATGCAATGAAGGCGATCGCTTTGATGCATGAGCACCACTGACCGTGCGATCAGGCCATTTCTGCCGGTGTCATTAACCACTGGCGAGTTGAGTCCCGGGGTCCCCATCCAAAGAGTCGCTAGTTGTCGACCCGACTCACTTTACTGGTTCATGTTCTCACACTTCGTTGCCATATCATACCCAGGGAAGCTTTTGTCAACCTCCGACACCCATGGCGCCCATGTGACGTCAGTTTGTCCGTCAAGGACAGAGTTTACACTGAGTCGGTGCGGTCCATACTGCTTTACGGATCATAGACGTGGCGTCTACGCGCAGAGGACATACGAAAGATGTCAGTGTTTAACCATCGGTGTCTCCGAAGTATTGGTCAGATCTGGTGGGAACATCGGATTAGCAATGCCGAGGTACGCCAGATAGTCTTAGGAAGAAGGAAGAAGCCTGACCACCACGACCAGATGACGGCTTTATGTGGGGACCATTATTATGTACCGTTGCTTAACTGTCTTATATCCATGAAGGACGGAAGCCTTAGAAAACAGTGGAAAGAAAAGGAAAGGTGAGGGACTTAGTCCGAAGAAGCCCTACGTCCTTAAGGGATATGATCACGTCAGAGTGAAGCGCCATAAGAAGGATCAACCCAGCGCCCTTTGCGAACTTCATTCAACCTAAGCCCAGAGCACAACGACATGCGAACTTTAGCAAGGCAGTCCGGCTAGGAAAAGACAGTATGCGTGTCACTGGGATCGGCTGTGTGCCACTTCCTGCAGGGTTTTCAACCACCTGAGACACTATTAAGTGGGTCTCAGCCAGAAAGGTGCGAAAATCTCAAAGCATCTAGTGTAGCTGCTTTCGATTCACGCTGTCATGTCATGGACTGTCCCCACCAACCTTTCGCCAATCACTCGGAACAGAAAACAACGCTTGCTTCGGAAGACGGTGGTTGGGCGTACGTAGCATATGTCTCAGCCACCTCAACCTGTTAAGTTTAATCTGATGCTCCAACGGGTCGGATTCATTACCAAGTACACGCTTACGCATCACTTCGTTACGGACTCGCTGCAGTCAGCTTACTGTTGCTATGCTAAGGAGATACCGGTGACCCAAAACCTGAATAAGTCTAAAGTCCTCGGGGTCAAGTCTCAACTGTAGAGTAAGACCGCTTCTAGAGTCCCTTGTATATACGTCCCTTTAATTTCAGCGAAAATGCGGTTCTGACGCTATAAATGACGCCAGTTGGCGGATGGCGCTCGCGCCTTGACTATCCGCGCATTAGTTTCATCTGTTACAGTAGAATCACAGCTTATGCAGCTGTCAAGATGCGTGAACCGATCAACAAACCCAAATTCTTCATCCTGAACTTTCCAAAAAGCACGAGAAGATAGGAAATCTTGAAGTAGAACTGAACTTAGAAGGTGCAAAACGCATGCCAAGAAGTGCGATCACCGCCGATATTCCGGTTAAAGTGGTTTGCGCGGACAAACAATCGTCAAACAACAAGACTATGCCGTCCGCGTCATCCAAGTCCGTTAGACTCTCTTCGAACGTGATTCCGGTACCCTGATTCATGGTCCCTGCGACTGTGTACTCTATGATGACGTCGATAATCTAATCGTTCAGCTGTAGTACCCTTTCGGTGCCTAACTGCCATACCACCCGAAGGAACTTGAAAAAAGGACAGAGGGTACAACCCTGACGAACCCCGCCAGTACGTTGTACACCCTAACCCGAGCTAAGGTAAGGGGATAAAAGGAACGAATAACGTTTACAAATTACAAGGACATCTCCTCTGGTCCCTCTGGTCAAGAACATATAGGAGAGTTAATCTATCCAAAGTAAAAGGTCGAGGGAAACCACGACTGTCGATCGTCAGTGTAAGTGATGCTGCTCAAGCCATTGACGTAATGTAAAGAGATGATCAAGGCACCCTCTTCAAGGTCGAAATCCTGCTTGGTGCTCTCGGACTTGTGTCTCACGTGCCGGAGATAAGCATCACAATATAAGGGAAGCCAGTAGCCGTGTCGTCCGGTGGAAGACTCATACCCCTGAGGTTGGAACAGTCGGTTCACTTACATTTTTTTAGCACGGGTACGACCAACGTTTGACCGGAACTCTCTAAACATGTTCTTGTCCTAAATAAGTACGATCAACCTAGTGAAAACGGAACCCAAAAACTCTCCTCCATCTTTGAACGCCGGGCGGAGCTCATCTGGTCTAGCAGTTTGACGGAACTTCAAGGCATCAACTGAGGGGGATCTAAACTCATAGACCACGGCTCAAAATGAGCGGGTCAAATGAAAGATACAGTTACAGTGGCAGAGGGCCAACTAAATTGCGGTTGAAAATATTCTGCCCAACGACACAGACGCCGGTCTTTACTAGAAATTACACTTTCAATATTATCTTTGATTAAATTGCTTTCGGAAGACCTTTTAGGTCCTGTTTGCCTATTCGTTTGGATGGCTTCCGCGCATTTCCAGCCGTATTGGCCTCTTCCATTTCTTCAACCCTCTGGTCCCACCGTGCCTCTTTGTTCACACACAGGCCATGTTCGAGCTGTCATCCAATCGGTCAACTAGCCGAGTTATACTCGCACGCGCTTCGCATCAAGTGACAGCGACCGTTGAGATCCACTGGCATCTGTGTGCGCGCTGGGTAGTGCCACAAGCAGAGTTTCCGGCGTCACGTAGGCTCTGGTATGTCTCCCTAACTCGTGGCTCACAAGGTTTTCCCACTGTTAACTGGAGAGCTCGTTTGTGGAAATCGCCGGGGAAGTTTAGTGAAAAACTGCACCCAACGAAAGAGCGCGGTGAATCGGCTCGCGTACTCTAGAAAGATCGGCGAAGGATTGAAGCGCGCCGACGGTAGCTGATAACGATGTGGTCAAGTTGACTCCAGGGCTGCTCGGCGGTAGGGGGACGTCAGGTAGCACAACGGCGCCCATTGCGTCTAAACCAATTATTGCTGAGAAACAGCCGGTGATCAGTAAAAAGTTTCGGGGAACGTTCACCATTACCACTGCGTTTTGCGTTCAGACTAAACATAACACCGAGGAGTGTTTCTGACGAACTGAAGAATCCTAGCCTGTACATTGGAATCTCCTGCTATTATGAGTATATCTAAGCTATCCATGGTGGGCAAGAGTTCGATGGATCGGAGCCACAGTTCGTTGATGCATAAATAGACGCGATAAACAAAGCGTTCAGTAGATCGACCAGTAAGAGTTTTTATCGAAGTAGAAAGGCGAACAGCACAGAGACGGCTGTTTACAGATATCTAGTCCAGCAACGATGTATTGGTTCAAGAACCTGAAGCTATGCCAACACCTGCTCGACCCGTTGGTGTAGCTTCATAAGCACCCGAAGTTCGTATTCTGTGGTGTCTAGATAGAAAGGGTGCTGTAAGCTCAACAACTGTACTTGGATCCTGCATTCAGGTTTTGGAGATGCAACACTTCAACCGACAGTACCTAGAGGACTTACGAGAGCAGTCTGAAGTTCTCGGGCTAAAAGCCGAGATAAAAGCAGAACATGGTCTGAATAGCGGACGCTGAACAGATGTGAGCAGCAGCATGCAGTGTTTGAATTCCATGCGTGCCTGAGTAAAATATCTACAGCTGGGGTCTACATAAGAGTGACTGTCAAGTGGGATAGGACGGAGGTTGAGATAACAATGGAGAAAGATTGGGAGCGTCAGTTGTCGCATGTTTTCGCTTATTCACTCTGCCATATGCAGCGAATCAGTCGACCCCGCTGATGTCACCACCCGACGGCTGATGTGGCGTGAAGGTACTTTAATCTGCAGAGTTCAGCTGTGGACTGAGATACTTCCAGGGCGCCCAAACTTAGGACGACTAGTTGGGTCCTCAACTGAAGCCCTTGGCCCAAAAGCCTGACCACAAGGCAGTTATGGTTGGCTTGAGACAAGTCGAATAGCCAAATGTCGAAGTAATAAATTACCACACCTGTTCCACCCCACGACGCGGAGGGCCAGGAGACTGTGTATTAGGTCCCTATCCACTGACCAACCAGGCAGGAAAGGCTCTGTGGATGTTGCACGAGCATCCCCCAGTACAGCCCAATGGGTTACTGAGGTACGCACCACAATAAGATTCAGCCTCTTCACGAACATTGCTTTCAGCACTCCCCAGTCCTCGCCTGTTCACCTGCTGCCCTCCGACACCTTGACGTTGTCAGTGAGGACATTAGGTTCGAACTGTTCGCCTGGTCCCGACAACATGCAACCTTTATTCCCAAAAATCTTAACAGATTTCATCACGGACCTATTCCGTCGCATATTTCATCTCTCGGTCCGGATGGTCCAGGTTCACCAACCGTCTGGAAAACCGAGATTGCTGAGCCGATATTCACGCGCAGGGATAAAGAAGGTCGGGGCGAGATGGCTCAAGTGGTTAGAGCGCGAATTCACTAACCGGAAGGTCCGTGGTTCGCATCCAACCTCTGCCTCTCGATTTCCCCTGTCTAGGCTTGGGCAACCTGGCAGTATCCCAGTATCCTTTGGGTGGCATTGCAGCTAGGCGCCGAGAGGGTGTTACAGCTGAACGATTATTAGTACAAAGAAGGTCAACTACACACCGATCTGTTCACCTCCAATTCTACGAAGGCCGCGGGAGAAATTGTGACAGGCTCCACATCAGCATCAGGAAATATGTGCATCCACGATCGGTATGGAAGGCCGTCGTAAAACCTGCCTGAATTGAGCATCCTTGATGTGTGAGGTGGCAACTGAGCTTTCCAGTGACGTGCCGCTTCATGTCTATTTATCGTTTACCTGTGTCATCAAAAGGACCCATATGGATCCGTTGACTCGAACAGTTGCCCTGTTTATATTGGCCCGTTTATTTGTTTTCACTGTCGAACTGCATGGCTGCAGTTCGTTTTACCGACAAAACAAATTTTTGTGCTCTCGTCGGTTTGCTAGTGCAGTCATGTTCGAGGTTCATCCTAATTTTCCTCCGCTTTATCTTTAGCACCGTGTTAGACTTCGTTCACCAGCCATCATCTGACGTTGATATCAACTAAGTGATCGTAATCACTTCGACTGCGCATCAACTCGAGGCTTTCTACACGGACAGAATCTACAACCACTTGATTTCACTTGTACTGATTCCAGTAAAACACTTTACAAAGTGAGTCTGCTGTCGAAGCTACTTGGATACGATCACTAAAAAGCTTCTCAAATAGATCAAGGGCGTCCCAGAAAAACAGATAGTGAGGACTGAAGCACACGACTGTCCCCATAACGAGTGAATCACCTTGGAACAGAGCTGCTCACTGTCAGTTACCTTCCAAATGCGTTCAAAACCTAATGTGCAGAATTGGTCACTGAACCAGCTCTCTCTCCTGAATGCGTCGGATCCGACCGAAACTTGTCCGATAGAATGATGCCCGTTCAAGAATGCCCCAGGATATGACTTGGTGTTAGAGCACTGTGTACGATTAAATCCAGTCTGGTTAGTAGCCGTTGGGCTGTAACACGGTTTTGGGACATAGTTGCCATGCCACTTGAAGGATAAACGAGGGCTGAGATACCGCCACGTGGCCCAAGCCTAGACAGGAGCAATCGACATGCCGCCGTTGGGTTTGAACCACAGCCTTCCGGGCAGTAAGTTAGCGCCTTAACCACCGAGCTATCACGAACTGATCCAATCTGGATGAAATGAACACGTGCATCATTGCAACCAGGATGTTCTGTGCCACCATACGCTTTAAAAAAGGCTTCTGTTTTCTTTTCATACGTAACATGCCCTTGAGTACGCCTTTGCTGTTGTCTTTCTGCACGCAAACTATGAAGCAGGAGAACCCTGAAGTGCGCGAAGTTGAGTTGCAAAACAGTGTTGCAAACTTGAGACCTTCTCGAGAAATTCAACTACAAAAGATGCGTGCTTTCGCTTAAGTACCAGTGTAGAGAGGATGCAACTTGCTGTAGGAGTACGTCGCCAGGAGAACATGCTTACCTCTCGCAGAATTTTACATTCACCACCGGTCGACTGAAAAAAACTCCAAGCTTCAACACCTTTTCGGTGCATAGCTGCCATGCTACCCATAGGAAGCACGAAGGCTGGGATTCGGTCAGGGTGTCCGAGAAAGGAAGATGCTGAGTTTGGGTCGGAACCACTGACCTTCTAGTCAATAAGTTCGCACCTCAACCACTGAGCTCACTTGATTGACTGACATCGAACCGAATTTCGAAACCAAACGAGATGAAGAACCAATCTCGGCATAAAACCGTTCACTAACGTCATGAATTATTGGAATAAGCTGCCAAGTTTAGTTGTCAAGTGAAACTGACGAATGCTTCGAACAGCTATCTAGTTCGGGCTTCTGCATACGATGACTCCCACTGTCCGGCAATGGAGTTCTGCATTTGGATGACTGGTTTCCTGAAGTGCTCTGGAATTTGGGGGGCAGATGTGGATCTACACTCACTACTTTCAGCGTCTTCAACGGGTCAGTGATTCAAAAGATGTGATACTCCACCTCCGTACTTCGTTTGTCAGTGGACAGTCATGTCCACACGAAGGTTAGTAAACGTAAACGGTAGATAAGTGGACATGAGGACTTACGTATTTTCGAATTTCACGGACAAGTGTATAAAATGCTTCATCGACCCCCTGACGGGTTTTGGCCGACGTTTCTACGTAGGGGATGTTGAAAGACCGGGCGAGCATTTTCGCATCATTGGCACCAACTGCCCTGTGAGTGAGATCTAATTTGTTTCCGACCACTAGCAACAAGTATTACAGAGGGTAGGAAAACTTACGGACCATAGGAGCATCGTCCGAATCTTTCACACGCCTTATTTGCTCCCGATACTGGTGGATATCTTCGAAGCTCTTATAGTTGTTCACCGCAAAAACACATAAGAATCCCTCACCGGTTCGCATGTACTGATCTCGCATTGCACTTCGAAAATAAGTACAGAAACACGCCAAACCTGTATTCTTCTTGGCCAGCCGTGTCCAGTATATCTAATAAGCATATTTCCCCGTCAATAACAACCTGCTTCCGGTAAGAATCCTCTGAATAAATGAAGGGAGGTCAACTGAACGCACGCAAAGACATACCAATAGTAGGATCATATTCTTCCACGAAGCTGTAGGGAAAAAATTAGAAAAATGAGGCGCGAACTCACTGATTTTGAATCAGCTGGATAGTCAAGGCACTCTTCCCGACACCACCAGCTGAATTTTAGACAGTGAAAAAATACTACAATACCTCCAACGACGACCAACTTATACTCAGTCATCCCGTGCTTTCGGTTGGAGTGGCTGAGCGTCCTCCCAGATGACCTTGGAAATCGACAGGCTAACTGACTGACGCACAGGATGGAGGCTTTTCACGGATTCACGGATTGATACACAGGATCGCGGCTTTTGCCCAAGTTTCCCGGGTCGTTTTTGTTTTTCTGGTATAGCGGCTGTCATACACCTGAAAGGCACAAGCGAAGAAAGGGTGTAGCACTGCACTTTAAGTTCTCAGCGCGGGGTAGTATGCTTGCCAGCACGAGGACTCGCAAAAGAAAGTGTCTAATAGTGCTTTGAACTGGGTTCTAGAAGGAGCGTGGACAACCGTCAGAAGGGTATTCCACGCAGTTACTACACGAAATGAGAAAATTCTTTGCCTAATGCAGGTGTGCGCAATGAGCTTGAAAATCTTCTTACCATGTCCCCGCCGTGTTTGCTGACTCAACGGTGAGAAACCTGTTGGCCAAACCTTGTTCAAACAGGGCACAAGTAAGAATTAGGTCCACTCAGAGGCGGCGATAATCGAGGGGAAAGAGGTCAAGTACCGCAAGAGGCGTTTCGTGGTCCACGGATTTAAGGCCGGCAACCATTTTCGTAGCAGCTCGTTGAACACGCTCAGTGAGGGTTACGTCCTTCGTGCGCCCTGAGTAGGCAACTTGGTTGGCGTATTCAAGAAGCGGTCTGACGTAGGCCCTATAGAGTATTTGGAAGTCCATGCCAGTAACACGGATGAAGGTGCGCCTAATCATCCGTAGAACGGCGAATGCCTTTTGGGCCGATTTCTCATGGTGCAATGAGAAGGACATGTTTGAAAAGAGCCAGATACCCAAATCCGTGTTGGCATCTATCTTCGTGATGTCTTATGGTCCATCCTCACCATGTACGACATAGGCGTTCGCTGAGTCTCCTCCGAATGACATGTGGAAGCACTTTTCGCCATTCAGAGTAAGGTGCCAGTCCAACGACCACTGCTTTGCAGCGTCTACATCCATTTGGAGGGCACTGGCATTAGAACTCCAGGGTTTCTAAAGTAGACATGGACCTGAAAGAACTCTGGAAGGTCATTGACGTATATCAGAAATAGCAGTGGTCCCAAAACGGAGCCCTGATGAACTCCGATGGGGACCGGCGCTGGAGAAGTGTAGGTCGAGCTTCTGTACAAGATTCCCTGTCTGGTTTGTTCTTCTCGTCCAGTGCCTCCGGTCTACCATATTGGCATAGCAAAAAAAGCGTATAGCACCACTCTTAAAACTCTCAGCGCTGAGCAGTTAGCCTGCCAGCCTGGAGGCATAAAAACTATCCAAATGCGATTTGAACTGGTCCCAGATACCGCGTGGACGACTACAAACTGTCACCAACCCAAAAGGGACCAACTTCTTTCTATTAAAAAATGCGTGCTCTATCAGCAGAGTCACTTATAGAAAATTTATTTTCCAAACACTACGAAAACAAGGCGTAAATATCTGGACCCCTCAGAGGCGACGATAATCTGGGGGAGAGATCAGAGATCCCCGGAGGTTTTCAGTCAGTTAGGAAAGGTTCAGAGAAGTGACCAGGTATGGTCTCAGAGGATCTTGATAAACAGTCGGCAGTTTCATAATTGAGCAACGTTTCGGTCTTTACATAGGCCAAGCGATTAGGTTACCAGGTTGCCCAAGTTTTAGGCCAGACGGAGAACAGGTCAGCAAGACCCCTGTCGACTAGCACACTAGATCAGCGCTGAATGTTTGTTAAAAGTTATTTTCGGCTAGTGTGATTGCCCAAATCTTTCTGTTAGTGGGTCTGGGATTTTGGCTTCTGCTCACTGATTCTGGTGCAAAATTCTTCGGCCCTCTGCCCATGAAGATCTTAGTGCGGAATTTCATTTAAATTTGCAGCCGCAGTCCATGGTTCTGGTCGCCGGAAGGCGACCCTTCAATTGCTCTAGTGCAAGGTGTACAGTATTTTCCTCCTGGGAAAGTGCGCCCATATTAGCCGTTTTTAGAATCCCTCGAATGACCTCCGATGTCCATGGTTTGTATGGAATAACTGCAGTCCATTTTGCGTTTCTTCACAAGTCGCAATGCCCCTCGTAATTGATGCCTAATCGAACTAACTTGAAACCAAATGCACCAAGGTTTGTTCCTCGATTCATTTTGGGCCGCTATCTGACCACTTCTTCCGTGCACGGAGCCCTTCCTAGGGTAAACATTGATGCGGCCATACTAACGAATACCGACTTGGGGTGGGTAGACGAGTAGTTAAAAATAGCCCCATTGTCAGATGGCTTCTGATGCACTGTGGGTTTTAGTGTGCTTCTTACTTTATGTGCCATGCAATCTAAAAAGTATAGCTAACCCGATGTTTGCCCCATCTTCATACCAAATTTTACGTGTGGATTCAGGTCATTCAGATAGTTATATAACTCACTGACATTGTCTGGTTTAATCGTGATGAAAGTGTCATATACATGACATCAAAATATCTTGGGTGAGTACGAGAATCCGGTTGAAGCTTTCCGCTTAAAATATTCCGTGAAAATGCCCTTCGAAACCGGGCGTATTTGAAAGCACATTGATATACCTTGTTCTTAAGTGTACAACACGGAGTCATCTACCGCATGCCAAGTCCACTCTAAAGAGATGGTGTCTGCTGGCAGCAATCACTTGGGTATTTCTGGAGAGTATTATTTTGACATGCTCTCATATAACGAGTCGACATCGAAACCTACAAGTATTATTTGGCTCCATGGTGAAAGTCATGTATAACCTCTATGTGCTTACTATATTTTCCTGTTGGGATTTTAAAATAACTGTCAAGAATCTGGCCAGCTCATGGGGTGGTTTACCCGTTTCCCCTATTGTCGGCCTCACCCGGACGTCTGCTTTATGTGTTATTGGCAGTCCCCAGATTCGCGATTGTTTGCACTTTTCGGGTGAAGTAAATACCGCTTGCATTTCCCCAAGTGGCTTATCTCGAACAGCAAATACCAACCAACTAGAGCTCTCCCCCTATTGATTATAGGTGTATTATTCACATTGACGTCTACTGGTGAGGATCCTCAGGTAGGTGCTGCGTGACCTTACGTGGATCATCACTGTTAGCCCTAGTCTGTGAGTCAAAGGCTCAAGGTGGGGTACCCCAACCAGACCACCTTCCTCGGCCTGGGCAACCGAGAATTATCATTTGCCCGCGCAGTTCGGTGTCCACCGATGTGCCTCCCCAACCCCTTCCCGCCACACAAGCAAACGTCACTGGGTCACTTGACTGTCAGTTATCTGACCGATGGGTCTTATGCTCGTCGCTGCCTATTAACAGTAAGCAAAATAGCACGTATCTAAGTCCACGAAATCCTTTCTATATGAGAACTTTCAATGTCCGTACTCTATGTCAAGTGGGCAAACAGGCAATGCTTGCTGAAACATTAAAATTGATGTGTGTCGTGTCTCCGAAACACGCATACAAGACCCAAGCGTGGTTATGCATCTCAGAACGCCTAGGATGAACTCAACTCTTTCGCATTTCTCCCTTCGTGTGTCCGGTGACCAATAGGCGATGACTCGCGGAATATATGGCGTGGGAGTTGCGCTCAGTCCTACAGCTGAACGCACTTTGCTGGATTGGATCCCAATGAGCAGTCGTCCGGTTATCCAGATCAATCAAGCTCAATGCCTCTTGGCATAAAAATCGGTGCCTATTTCTAGTGTTGGCTTATGTCCCAACGGACTGCAGTTCTGATACTGATAAGGATACTTCCTACCGAGAGCTATCCGGGCTCATTCGTCAAGCAAAAAGCACTGACATTGTGATCCTTGCAGGCGATTTGAATGCTCAAGTAAGTCCTATTAGCTCCTTGAAATCACATTTGGGCGGTCGACTTGGAGTCGATGCTCGCCGAACAGACAACCGAGATCGACTCCTTCATTTATGTTCTGATCATGAACTGTTTCTGGCAAGTACGAACTTTCGGCACAAACGTTCGCATCGCTGACCCTGGCGGCCAAAAGCTGCAAATGAACCGTGGACTCAGTTGTGCCACGTGGCCATCAGCCATCGGTGGCGAGTCACAATCCAAGACTGCCGTTCAGTTTGGGGCACACCACTTGATTCCGATCACGCCATGGTGCATGCACGCCTGACAGTTCGCTTCCCTTCAGGACCTCGCAAATTAGCAAGAAGCATGCCAATCCACTATCTTCGACGAACGACCATAGCCCAACAGTACCGATCTGAGCTAGCCCAACAACTCTCCACAGTAAACCAATACTGTGGTGGCAGTGGACATGTGGATGAAGCGTGGCAAAATGTGAAAGGAGCTAGGCTAGCGGCGTTCAGTGCTGTCTGTCCGACCTCTCCGAGTCGACCAAAAGACCACTAGATGTCGGCGAGATCGCTATTCATGATTGATGTCAGGAAATCCATACAAGCAGGCAACGTGTACGACGGCGCGCGCAAATCCCTCAGATGCCAAATATTGAAGAGCCTAAGGAAAGACCGAGAGCTCCGGTGGACATCGAAAGCTCGGGAGATGGGGAAGGCTTTTGCTACGGGAAACAGCCGTACCCTATATCAACTGATACGATCGACTGGCCCTAGGGAAGCAACGGTCAGCGAAACGATAAGTGAAAAAGATGGCTCAATAATTCACTC
>SJOL01004690.1:14751-27075 GCA_004794785.1 Opisthorchis felineus | reverse complement strand
GCCTCTAATACCTGTGGAGTCGAAGTGCTCCCTGGGCGTCTGGTCACAGATATCGAGTACGCAGACAACATAGATCTGGGATCTGACCCCGTAGTAATGCAAACAATATTAAATAGTCTAAATAATTCCGCCTCACGGTTTGGCATGCGCTTCACACCTGCAAAGTGCAAAGTGCTACTGCAAGACTGGGTAGGCTCGAACCCTAGCCTCATACTTGCGGATGAACCGATTGAGGTAGTAGACAAATTTGTTTACCTGGGCAGCTGTATTAGTCCCGGTGGTCTCGCGAAAGATGATATTTCCATCCGGATTGGGAAGGCCAGAGCAGTTTTTGTGAACCTGTGGCACCTGTGGCATAGGCGTGAAATCAGCCTATCCGTCAAGGGTCGAGTTTACAATGGTACGGTGCGCTCCATATTACTATACGGATCAGAAACCTGGCCGCTGCGCGCCGAGGACGTCAAAAGACTTTCAGTGCTTGACCATTGATGTCTTCGGAGCATTGCCCGAGTCTGGTGGGAGCACCGGACATGCAATGCTGGAGTTCGTCGAATGGTATTCGGAAGAAATAACTCACCCTCGATAAATGAACTGATCACACTGCATAGGTCGCGCTTGCTTGGCCACGTGCTGAGTATGCCGGTCGACCGACTTCCTCGAAGGGTTCTTTTCGCGCAACCACGTGAAGGGTGGAATTGAGCCAGAGGCGGTCAGTTACTTGGCAGCGAAATGTGAAAGTCACTACCAGCATGCTCAGCTGCGCTGGTTAGTGCTGTCTTCCTGGTTGACGACACCAGCAAAACTAACGTAATCGTTAGCATTGCGCTTGGCCGATTTGAGACAATTGCATTGAACATGTAAAAGTGAATGCTGCTCACCGAAAATTTCACGGAGTTGTTCCACTGTTCGTGCAAGGCTTAGATCCTTTGGATGCTTGGGAAGAATAAAGTTCGTGAACCGATCGTGCTCGAGGGTCCAAGTTTCTGAACCATGAGACGGGATTTCCACGCATCATCTTTGTCGGTAAACTCATTCTGGGAAGTAGCTTCCCAGCGAATGTATCATGAACCGAATGTGAGACCAGATGCCGGTTAGCAGGAAAATTCGGTTACAGTTGCTGCGATAGAATCGGCAAAGGATAATGAACTGCCACTCTGAAGTGGAACTGATGTCTGAAGACTGATAACGTGAGTAAGAGACTGAATAAGTCGCAATTGCGATTGTTCGGACTGTGCTTGTTGCTGTTGGAGGATTGCTTTCAAGTGCTCAGCTGAAATTGACATGTTTGTGTCCGCGTTGTTTTCCCGTCGCCAGTTTTATATTCTCTTTGATAAGGTATCAATCAGACTCGTCAGTTCACCGGAATGGAGAAGACAAACAACTTCGAGGAAGTTATACTGCAAACAAGTGGATCGTTCTGTGATATGGAATTCAACTGAACCAGAATATAAAAAGAGCCAACAGTCCAGTAGGATGTCAGTGAGAGTCAAAAAAGTAAAAAACAAGGTTCCAGTACACAAGACAAATCGTTAGCAAAGCGGGTCTGTTCGTTTGGAGGCAGCCCTCCTAACAGTCGCCACTGGAATGTGACCTACGGCCGACTTGAGTAAATTTCTGCGAAATCCGTGGGAAAATAGTCATGCATGGACAATATACAAGTATTAAACCTCCCTGGTATACAGTACCTTAACGTGATGTGACTGTCCGTAAGGCTCCGTGACCCACTGAGCTATGATTGACAATATCTGCACGGCACTCGCAGAGTCTTTCATAAATGGTTGGTAATTTTTAGAGTTTTAACCAGCACAGCCTGATCCTCCGCGTGATACGTTAAGAAGTATGTGGTGATATGTTCCATAACGAGGTGCTGCACTGGCAATTCTAACCAAACCGCTATCCTGTGGTAAGGCCCTTGAAGCAAGGGCTTTGGTTGATGACTCTAATTGTCCTACTGTCTGAGGTTGGGTGCCATGTAAGTATCCCAGCTAGCGCACAACCGTGATTTCCACCATCAATAATCATTTTACGTTACATAGGTCGTCGCCTCGTGTCATCATACGGGTCACTTTGTTGCAAAATGCAGAGCAGGTAAACGAACACAGACTGCTGCTGACGTCTCCTTTCTCTCACCCTTTCTCTGCCTCACCCCATTATTAACATTCTCCACATAAGCCCATCCGTTTTTCTCCAGAACCGCGCGAATTGTGGAAACAAGCCTGGAGAGCTCAAACAATGAGTTGTCAGCGAAGTGTGGAAGCCATTTCGAGCAAACTCAATTGCGTTCGTCACTGCCGTCTCCGTGGACCGGGACCCCAGGAAGGGCCACATCATTGGTTAAAGACATTGTTCCACGTGGCCCAGTCACGCCCTCAATGGCGCTCGTGCGCCAAAGCTATTGCCTTCAGTGCATAGCTCCCTTCCCAATTCCCCTACTGACAGTGCTGTGGTTACGCTCCGATTTATCAGCTCCCACCTTCAATGCGCAGCTAAATACCACACCTCCCCAAATCATTGGTGAACGAAACTGCGGCAGCTACAACCACTGTACGACAAGTGCGATATCATTACAGCTGAAAATGATGATGATGAGTCCTACCCTTATCCTTCTTTGTAATCACTATGTCGTGCAACTGTTTTGGAGTACTTAACGCTCTCTGCTCTTTTGGGGCATTATTTGGAACTCCTGGCTGCTAGGACTTAAGGGCTGTGGCAAAGTGCATCTGTAGCGTCTGTCCATCTATTGGAGTAATATTTAGAAGCGCAGGTCCAACGCTAGGGCTTATTTCTTCTTCTCCTAAGATCCTTTTACATATCACAAAATTCAAGCCCTTCTGTAACAGAAAACGGCATTCTTCGCTAAACAGCCTATTGATAAGTTTACCAGGTTAAAATGGCTAGCAGGCAGCTCAGGCTTCTTTATGGGCTGGATCATGGAATGCAGCTGATCGAACTTGAGCATTTGTTTATCCTGGCATTGTTGTCCTCGGATGACTTCCACTTTCCTGCCACTGCGGTTTTGAGTGACTCGAAATATGCCGAATAAAAGGCGGTCGGAATATATTGGTTGAGCCAACATGCCAGGCGACCGGTCTTACATGAATGCAATATAGTTAAGGGGATCTTCTGCTTTTAAAGATGACTTGGCCAATGATAACGCTATTCAGGCAGAAGCAGGTGACGGGTCCGGTGGCCCAACCAGTGAACATGCGGGGATTAGATTTTGCTTCTGACGTCTTTTGCTGAAGTTGCGCTTCCCAGGCCTAGCACTGGCAAGCGTGTGGAGAACGACACCCAGGGAGAATTATTAACTGAAGCGCCTCAGACCGAAGGATCGTGAAACAGAAGGCGATCAAAAATTACTTGAAATTCCTCAAACCTACGGACAATAAGATTTAGGAAACAACACTAGCCGACATTCAGCACTAATCTAGTGCACTAATCGAAAGTGGTCTTGATAATTCGTTCTCTGTCTACCTTATAACTTAGCTAGCCTGATAACCCACCCGCTTGACCCGACGAAGCTTTTTTGTCAAAAGAGAAAATTTGCCCAGTTATGCAACTGCCGATTATAAACCGAGCACTTGTGGAACAGTCCTTATGCGTGCTTCAAAATCAGCTTACTTGAGGCAGGAAGCCATTTTGGCTCCAGTTTGTCTGACATGAACAATGAGGGTTACATGGTTGTTGCGTCCTGAATAGACATCTTGTCTGGCGTACCCAAGAGGCGGAGACCTATAAGTTACCTACAGTGGGTGAACCTCCATGAGAGGAGTACAACTACAAGCTCCTGGTCAGCTATAGTACGATGCATGTCTTTTTAACCAGTTTATTTCAGCGGATTGAACAAGGCATTTTTGAAAACGGCCGAATACCTACGTTTTTTCTGTACCTTGCTTGCAATACCTTTCGGTCCATTCTCAACATGCAAAACAAGAGCATTTTTCGCTTCTCTTCGAACAACATATGGAGGAATTTTTGTCATTCTGAGAAGTGTGAGTGCAGCTGTTACTGAATGAGGAGTCGATGTCCATCTGAGTTTCTGGAGCAGTGGCCCCTGAGGTAGTCAGTCGAATGCAATTCACAAATTAAAAGCAACTTATAAGGGCTTCGACCCATCTCGCGTTAGGTCATACATGGGTACAGGCACGTTTGGCTCGTAAGAGCAGTTTCGAGGGAATCCATGTTACGCCGGGGATCTCAATTTGTTGGTAACGAGGCGATTTTATATGGCTCGTTTCGAAGCGCATTCCATCGCCCTGCTTACTATGCGAGTGAGATCAATTGGCGTTTGGTCGCTAGACCTTGGATGATAGCTAGAATTGTAGATTGGTGGGACAATGGCTTCTTCTGCAAGGAAGAAGGTTCTTCTTTGTTGAATGAATGCTAAAATGTCTGCCGAAAATTGTTACCAGGTTGAGCGGTGTGTACTTCGGGATCCTTGAGTGCACCGCATCTGATCCCAACATCCTGAAGCAATCTGTCTTCAGCGAGTGTTAGCGAAAATTCCCCTTCGTGTACATCAGTTTCCGGAAGCTTCAGGTAGACCTGGCTTGCCGAGCTGGGATGCGAAGAAGTCACCGCTGCTTCGGCTACTATTATTGGGTTGCCTGTTGGTTTTATGATTGTGCTCCTCAAGAAGAGCCAAATATGGAATCCAAGCTTAGCCTACAGTTGGCGGATCTAGTAGATCTGGACCATCTTGACGGTCCAAGTCGAAAGCTTCAAAGGGATGAACTAGCAGGCGGGATGTGTGAACTTCTGATGTTCAGAGAGACCTTACGTAATCCTCGAAAGCCAAATAGTTTAAGATCAATAATATATAGCAATATGGTTTAGCAGTGCACAGCAATCTAACATGCCGATTGAGAGTGCAGACAAGTAGAAAACACGAGGCACGTATACACTGCTCAGAAGTTTTGGGTTGCTGCTTGCAGTCCCGAGATGAATGGCTGAAATTGGATGAGACGGCTACCCCATACATATACTAGTGTGCATGGTAAAGAACACTATTAAGATAAGATTTGTCGTCTCTTCTTTTTCTTCTTTTTCTTTTTGTTCCACAGCTCCTTTTCCGCTCCCCTTTTTTTTGGCTGATTTCAGTATACGCGTGAGAAAGTGTGATGAAAGGGTAGATAGAGTGCTTCAATAGATGTGGAATGCTGATGTAGTGACGGTGTCCCCAAAGAAATTGCTGAGTGGGTGAACCAAAAGAAGCCAGCTTTGCTGGGCTCACTCCATGCATGTTGCTAAGAAACTCCCGAGAGGCACCAAAGTGGTTTCCCGTAATTAATCATTCTAGCTTAGAAACATTAAGGGACCCAGAGACCATCACAGACCCCACTGTATTGGCACCCCATCCATCACGGCGTCCGTGGGAAAAGAGTCCTTGGTCTTTACCACACTGGCTGAAGAAGATTTCCGATCCCGTTTTGTCGTATTATGAGCCAGCTTGTGAGCCAAGTATGACTAAATTCCCACATAGTTGGCTGACGTCGTGCGAGGATTTGCGGACTATTATTACGTAACCACGGAGCTTGCGGATTTTAGGAAGCAAAACTTTTGGGTGTTTGGGTCTCAGTTGGTAAAGAATTACCCGCGGAACTCCTACCTTATTGGAGGTTTTGGAGAGAGAGAATGGAGCCCCTGCCATTACCTCAACAATCATTCTGATCAAGCGTGGTACTTCACTTGAAAATCTTGTGTTCCACTCGATCACGTGTCTGCTAGTAGAACCCAATTTGTACTGAACTCTCATTGATCATTCTTTGACTACTGTCACTTCAGTTTAGGTCATAGATAATTCAACGAACCAAGGTTGCTTCTTCGCTGGAGGTGAGACGTTTGGTCCGGCAAGACAACAAGTATGATGGAAGTTGTGTGCTCCGTTTGTCCCCTTGGTCACTCATTTTTCGAAGGCAAACAGTGATTTCGTACACATTCAGAATCGAGAATTTCGGTGGTTTTGCGGTTTTTAGGCTATATCCAAATTTAATGGAGCCGCTGCACTTTACTGGTGCGTGTTCAACACCCGGATGAGTTGAGGCAATTAGTGCATGCCTGTGAAGTTTTACCGTAATTAGTGCTCAGTCAGAGCATCACTTTGGGAGTGACGATTTCCCGGAGCCTAAAAAATGAGGTGAGACCTCAAGCGCTTTGTTCCTACTGCCAAAAAAGGATGAAGCAGTCTTAAAGATTGTGTAGTGCCCCTTCTGTGATTACCATCTGCTTGTTTGGTGCAGTGCACTCAGGATGTCTCTGCTCATTTCTGGTCTTTTTAGTCTACGTAAAGAAAATTACCATGACCATAAATGCCTGTCAAAGCTAATGCGTAAGTTGGTCATTTCTGTTCTCATTATCAGTCGTCAAAAAAACGGCAGAAGGATACGAACGCTCCGCATGAAACTTTGGATAGGGGCTGTTGCTTGCAGGATGAAACAATTCCAACACAATACGTCGGGAGGTCCAGAGGTGAGGCTTGACAGGGGGGAAGGTCTGCGGTAAAACTAACAAGCAGATTGAAGAGAGCATAGTGTAAGTCTTGGGTCGGTGCCCCTTAGAAGCAAAAGAACCAAGCAAAGGAACGAGGTATGAATCCTTAAACTCTGTCAAACGCGAGATATCTGAGAAGGCAATACATCGTAAGGTAACTGGTTCTTGGGCCCAAGTCAGAGAAAGCAGTTCAGAAAGGGTAACCTCCACAAAGAAGAAAACGATGTAGTTGTCTCTGCAAAGTTAAGGGACGTCTTAAAAGCCCCGCGTGCTTAAATTATAATTGATGGTACATGGCACGGAAGGTAATTATAGGCAACCACACCGCAACCGAGGGAACCCGCAAAACTTGACAAAAGCTTGTCCAAGCGGATAGAGTGCAGATGGAAACAAATTTGACAGCAAGCATCAGAACTTGATTCACTGAGGGTGACTCATATGGTGATGGTTTTTGAGTGTTCACACAATTTCTAAAATACAACACATTAGCTCCATCTATTTATTTCCTACTGAAAAATAGCGATGGTCTGTCAGCAATTAAGGGGGATGTATATATATACAGCTACCAGAATATATTAGCCAAGGACCTTCGCTAAGAAGAAGCAAGACATCACGCTATTTGCAAGCTCCTTGCCTGGGCACAGTAATGGTCCCCGCAAGGATTCAAATTTTTCTCCAAATTTAGGGCTAAAACGACCATATGTACAGTGTTTCTATTGAACTACCGTAATCCCAAACACCGTCGGCATGGTTAATAGAGCGGAGGGTTGTCTCTGCTGCAGAATTGTATGTCAAGGTTGAGAGGGTTTATTAGCTCTGGCGTATGAAACCGCCACCAATTTGTTTGTCTGGTGATGAAAGAGTCACAAAATGGCTCAATATTTCAACTGTTCAGCAGCAAGAGGTCCTCATGTCTACTGTGCTTGTCTAGCGGCGTGTTCGCAATTCCGGACCGGTGGATAACTTTGGTTTTCTATCTTGTGACCTTACTCAACAATGCAGGAAACGGACACGAATCCAGTCTGGGCAAACACCTGACACCCCGGACCTGGTTTACGTAAACAGTCAGGGAAGGCCATTTGTCGATACTTATGCCAAAAGAAAGATAGAAATGGTGAAGCCTGAAAGTGACTCACTGGCATGTCCCCCATCAAGGCACTATTGTATGGATTGCTCTTTATGACTGAGGCAGAGTGTGGTGTGCACTTACAGTTAAATTGTGGAAAATATGGAGTTCCTACTACCGGTGGTCATTGGCCGTTTAAATTTTATTGCATCAGCACTTTCGAGCAAAGCGCTCAGCAGTGGTAACGCCTACAGCTTTTGTGACCCACCAATATGTTATGCCAACTATAATCCAGTATAAAAACAAACGGGTCACGACTAGGGATACAGTGTGTGTCACACATTCCAAAAAGCACAGAGATTACGACTGTGGCACTGGCGTTTACCTAATTTACAACTGTGGAGAAATGGGTGCACGCAACGTGAAGCAGACCGGAAGATGATGGCGCGGTACCAAAATGTAAGACTGAAGTCAGGGTTACGATCAAGGTGCGCGTTTTGAACTGAAAAGATATGGACATGGACAGTTGCGGAAGATAGAAAGTAGCTGCACGACACAAGGAAAGCATCAATAGATATCGGTTTGTGAATATCAGACGTGACCTTCGAATGAGTACAACGGAAGAAGGCTCCTTGGATACTCAGCCAGCTACGTCGGAGTTCCTTTAAGGAGCCGGTCATCTGTGGGTTTGCTGACAACTACTCAAACACCGTAGCGTTTGTGCACGGATGAACAGGATAAGGCAGCGTTTCATAGACATGAGGAAAAAATTGGGAATTAGCCACATAATAAGTAATGAGAGATTAAAATATTTATTCCAAACCTCCAATTGTAAGATTCCGATATTTTCCATGGCTCTTCGCTAAATATATCCAAACAACGGCCCTTTGGGTGAGTTTAAGGAAGCTCCGACAGTTTAGCCAAGTATTGGATGAGGTTCATGCAAATTTGAAGAAAGTTCTATAAATCTGGCGTTACAAGACTTCAACTAATTAATCCGGGCCTTTAAATGTTCCAACCGATGTCTTGGCCCCGGCTGATATCACCAGGAGTATACGATTTAAGATCATTTCGCCTCGTACAGGCAATGGGCAAATAATAATAATAATAATAATAATAATAATAATAATAATAATGTTTATTCCCAACTGGTGGGTGGCATACTGTCAGGCATGATCATAATATTGCAGTCAAACTAAAAGTATGACTGAAGGGTTGTGAGTACAGGGGACTGCGTAGAAAAGGGGCAGCGTCATAACCGGTGGGCATAATACGATATAATAATAATAGGTTTCATTTCCCGATATGTAGAGAGCATGCTGATGGAGGCATGATCGAGTCGTTACAACCAGATCGCGGCAGACAACAACACAACGGGCATGTTTATTACGTGAAAAGTCACCACAGATGTAGGAACGGGGAAAAAACGAGGGCAATGAGCGTGAGGTACGACCAGTTCAAAGATGAACCACCTGACCTGAACTAAAACTGAAAACCGTTGCTGGCCATGAGTGGCCTTGGGCGGTCGAGTAAATGGCTAGGGTCAAAAAAGCAAAAATGGAGATGAAGATTGAGGGATCTGATTTGTAGATACATGGCAAGTTTTGTTTCCAAAAATATGGTTTAAATTGAAACTAAGTAGACTCACTGGTATCGCCGTTGTAGGGAAGTCAAGTGTAGAGTATAGTTTCGATGGGGAGATAGTGCTAGCGCATAGGGCCAAACGAACACCATGAATGAAATTGAACTTGTGGAAGAGGCGGCAGGAAGCTTCGTCGGTTAAATCCGAACGATAGGTTCAGCGTTTAGAATGAGTCGGTTGGGACCAAGTGATGAATTTGGTTGCGGTTGTGATTACAGACTCAATTGGGCGAGAGGTTGCGGTCGAAATTTCGAAGAAAATAGTTGCGGGAGTGCCATCAGACTGGGTAGGGCAGTGCCGTGGCATCATTGCACTGACGTAGTTCGATTCCAGGACAACCCCGTAACTGCTGATGCTATTACCACAACCTCCAAAAAGTGTAAAAATCAGAATAGAAATACTTATATACTACTAGTAACGTTACGAGTAGTACGCTAATTAAGATCTGCATACTGACGTCAATGCAGCCGACCAATCAGATGTGCCAGCCGCTAGGGAAACCCCCTGGGACGTGCCGATAGGGGTAGCTAATGGCAGCGTGACGAATGACGCTAATTGACGTTAAGTGTATTCCCCACACTCACGTCAATGTAGCTGACCAATCAGATGTAAGCGCCGACAAGGAAACCCCCCTCGGAGGTGCTGGTAGGGGTGGCTAACGACAGTGTGACGAATGAAGTTCGTGGTAGCAGGGACAGTGTAGAAAATTTGGTCGAAATCATTGAAAAGCATCGTTCAAATGCGGATGCCTAGGGAATGTGAGAAATTTGTTACTACACCATCCGTTGATAGTTGGTTACGAAAAATATTGGATTGAGCAGATGTCAACCTCCTACTAACGTGATGGCAATAAAGGAAGTTTGCGTTCAGTGAAATGTAGTTGGTCAGCAAGGAGGTGTGAATCTCACCATACTACGGGATGTGCGATTAAAATGTAGATGAAAATACAATAAAATGGAAGAAGATCTAATCTGCCAAATCGATTGTCTTTCAGGCGCATCGCTTAAAAGCAACCACCTTAGTATACCACATAGACGGAAGTGCCATTCTTCCCAATATTTATTAGGTCCACCGCATAAAGCCAACCCCTGCTCAACGGGGCGCGGTGGTGTAACCAGTGTATAACTGGGCTAACGAGGCTCTGGTACATAATGTATCTGGAAAATTGCCTCATGTAATAATTAGGTTTAATTTTATTTCAGGATGGATGCTGGTTTCCGGAGAAGAAACGGGAATGAAAATATAACCAACTGTTTCGGGGATGTACAGTGGCCGATGAAGAGAACACCCGTGAAAAGAATTTTTTACCGTTATCTCTCACACGAATTGAATAAGTACCTGCCTTACGACTGCATGGTTATACATAGTAGCTGGGTTGCGATTTAGTTATCACGGAATAATGTTGTCAACATCGTCATCGCGTTCATTTTGAAACCCTCAAATTAGTTATACATGAAGCAAATTTGGCATGTAACTGTCAGCGAATTCGTGTTACGCCTACCGAATGAGATGACCATCTAAATACGAGCCAGTAATGTGTACGGAGATCGTCGGCCTTGTTGCATTATATACGTGAATTGTGCTGGTGCAGTATTGTCCCGCCTTGCGTTGCAGATGCAATTATTGTACCTTATGTGAATACACTGGGAATGTGTCAACCGTGCAATTAGCCGGAAAGTACGTAGTAAAATATGTAATATCAATGGCAAATACGGACTTTAACTGTAACAAACAAGAAGAAATCTATAGCGCTGCACATAGACCGACGAAGGTTGCACTGACTAAAAATCCTACGGAACCTTTCGGGAACTAGTCACGAGGCACGAAATGTAAGACTTTGGCAAATAGTGAGTTTAACTGTGACCAACAAGAAGAATACTAAAGCGCTGTCCATACACAAACGAAGCTTACATTGTCTACAAAGTTCTATGGAGCCATTGATGAACTCCTCTCGTTCCCCGAAAGTCGCAATGTGCATTGCTTGTTTATGCAAGACAATAGGCTTAGTAATGCGGCAGTTTTTGGCAAACCAAGGGACTAAGTAATACACCACTGCATTCCATAAATGGCGTTCATTGTTGCAGTATGTGCTTGTAGTGTGCTGGCACAGTTAGGTCACATGTAATATACAAGTATACAAGTATATATACATACATATACATATACAATACAAATCATGCGGAAACAAAATGACGGGAAATCAAGTGTGCATCCGCGAGGTAACAGGCTAATGAGTGTGTCACGCTTTCGCTCACCATGCAGACAAATAATACACTAATACATCCAGACGTGCGTATATTGCGGCGATTGTGGCTTCGTACTTTTCACCGCTTGCTAATCGGAAAAACATGTTGCGTTTTACGGTTGATGTTCCCTGTGGGCCATGTTCTACTCCGGAAACCCTGGTTTGCACATGCCAACGTGGACAGTTATATGCCTGGTCAGCATTCTACCCTCGTTATCGCAAGCTTTGATGGTAGCTGTTTGCAGCGCGTGGAGTGTCACATTTTGGACCGCTGTACTGGGCACCGTTTGAAGATTGGCGGTGAGCATACTTTCGTCTGGTTCCTTGGTTTTACGGGGGAGAGGGATTCCCATGTGAAATTACAACAAACATTGGTTGATGAACACAACAGGACATGTTTTCGGCAAATTTTTTTGCAAGTCGTACGTTTGCGGATGATCACACGGAAACATTGGATGCAAATGACAAGTCCAAAATGCGATCTATGCTTTTTGGTAGTGTGCGGTGTTGTACTGATCCAGGTTGATTAGCAGGCGCCTTGTAAACAATAGGGAAACTTGAGAAGGACATAGCACTGCGCAATGAAAGCACTCAGTGTTGTGTGGTCAGTAAGCAACAGTAATTCGTTTATTACTGTCACAGACGACGATGAATAATTAAATGACCAAAGAAGGAATAGAAATTGTCCTGGTCACAGAGCTTATCCAGTACTCTCAGGATGCTATAATGTATCTGTAGTAGTATACTCTAGTACCTCATTTGAAACCGAAAGATAAGGGATGTTGGTAACATTGCAGTTTACTTGTTATTGTTTCACACTGCATACACCTCAATAAATAGAACATTTTGCATCCGGACCATGGAATGAACCCAAAATATAAT
>SJOL01004679.1:219669-278611 GCA_004794785.1 Opisthorchis felineus | reverse complement strand
TCCCCGTCCACCTTTATTCTTTCCTTCACAATAAGGCTTTCAAATAAATCATGGTTGCACGGCAGCGAAGCATCGGTGTTGAACACTGATGTCATGCTGTCGATGATGATGATTATGATGAGTGCGCAGACGACCTAGCTCTTCTTGGACCTGACCCCGTGGTAATGCAAACAATATTAAATGATCTAAACAATTCCGCCTCACGGTTTGACATGCGCTTCACACTGGCAAAGTGTAAAGTGCTACTGCAAGACTGGGTGGGCTCGAACCCTAACCTAATGCTTGCGGATGAGCCGATTGAGGTAGTAGACAAATTTGTCGAACTGGGCAGCCGTATCAACACCGGTGGTCTCGTGAAAGATGATATTTCCATCCTGATTGGGAACTCCAGAGCAGCTTTTGTGAACCTGCGTCACCTGTGGCGTAGTCGTGACATCAGCTTAACCGTCAAGGGTCGAGTTTACAATGCTGCGGTGCGCTGCATATTACTATACGGGTCTGAAACCTGGCCGTTGCGCGCCGAGGACATCAGAAGACTTTCAGTGTTTAACCATCGATGTCTTCGGAGGATTGCCCGAGTATGGTGGGAACACCGGATCAGCAATGCTGAAGTGCGTCGAGTGGAATTCTGAAGAAATAACTCACCCTCGATAGATGAACTGATCACACTGCATAGGTTGCGCTGGCTTGGCCACGTGCTCCGTATGCCAGTCGACCGACTTTCTAGAAGGGTTCTTTTTGCAAAACCACGTGAAGGATGGAAACCAGCCAGAGGAGGTCAAACAATGACTTAGCAGCGAAGTATAAAAGCCATTACCAGCAAGCTCAGCTGCGCTGGTCATTGCCGTCTTCCTGGATGAAGAACCCGAGACGGGCCAGATCAATGGCTAGAGACATTGTCATACATGGTCCAGTCGCGCCCTCAATGGCGTTCGTTCATCCAAGCTATTGCCTTCAATGCATAGCTCCCTTCCCGATTCCCCCACTTAACAGTCCATTGACAGTCCTGTATTTACGCACCAATTTATCAGCTCCCGCCTCCAATACTCCACCTTCACAAATCATCAGTGAACGGAACTGTGGCAGCTGCAACCACTGTAAGACAAGTACGTGGTTCTTACAGCTGATTATGGTGGATGATGATGAAGAGTTGCAAGGGTGAATGATACTTCCCAGTTGTCCAAACAGAAGGATGGGGTTTGCTTTAGGTACCTCACCTTGACTCAAAAGTCTGACCCACAAGCCAGTGGGATGATGTAGGGTTTTGTCCGGGGACCCTGTTCCTAGCCTCTGACTCAAAAGTCTGAACCGTGAGGCAGCAGTTGTTAGGGTTCTCTTGGGGACCACTCCCGGAGCCAATGGCTCAATAGTCTGACCCAATCGGCTGCAGGTGACCAGTCTGTCGCGATGACACAGGGATTAAGGCAATACTGTCTCACTCCCAGCGCAGCTGCGCACAGCAGGTGGCTTTTGAGTATTGAATAATGCTCCGGCGGTCACTGTCAACCGTTGTGCGATCTGAGTGTGCAGTTTTTAGGACCGACCTTTTCTAACCTGTCCTTCCTCGGGTGAAGGCAGCATCACTGCTTCCAAAAATATGGACATGCTGGTCTTCTTGGGAAACGCCTTATTGTCTTCACACTTCTACTGCAGCGGACAGTACGACTTTATCTTCAAACTGCCTCGTAATACGATTACTCGCAGTATGGGGACTCGCCGTTCTTCGTCGGGCCGCTCCTCTTTAGCCTTCATGGCATGGTTGAGCCTTTAGGAACTGAGTTTCAGCCAGTATAGCCCGCAGGATCATTGAAGAACAGAAGCCCGACCACCACGACAGGGTGACGGCTTTGGGTCGAGACTGGTTCTGGTGGACATATCGGTTAGCAATGCTTCAGAGGGTTTTAGGAAGAAGGAACTTTTCTTCGGTGGGTGTGATACGCACGCTTCATAGGTTATCCTGGTCAGGATATGTACTTCGCATGCCAGGAGACCCTCTGCCTCGTGGAGCTGGTTTTTGCTCAGCCTTGTGGCAGGTAGAAGCGATCGAGGGGTGGACAGTCCTTGACCTGGTGACGAAGTATGGAATTACTAATCACTAAACTCAGTCGGGTTGACGACTGCCGCCTCCCTAGATAGGGACCCCGGGACTCAACTCATCAGTGCTCAGTGACACTGGCATACATGGCTCAGTCACGCAGTCGCTGGCGTTCCTGTATCAAAGCTGTCGCCTTCAATGTGTAGCTGACCAGTTTCCCATTGCTCCATCTATCCAGACACTCAATACAAACTGAATGGTTATGCCGTCACTTCCAGTATCTGGCTACGTCTCCCCCACTGTCTAGCATTCCGGTGATGGAAACTGGGACCAACATACCTTTAGTACACAATTTGTAGCTGTAAATCGAAGTAAACTGAGCACAGCGCCCTGTTTATCTTTCGTAACACGACAAGTTGACAGCTTTAGGTCAGGCCATGACAGTCAGTTTGTAGAGTAGCCTATTTGGAGATGTCCTGTAGTCATAAATGGTTGAGCATTCAGACGAAAGTTCGCTAGCCACATGTGGGTGAATTCCAATACCTGGAAATGTAAACCATAGGATCGCTGAACTGTGAACTTCTCTGGCACAGTGTGTTATCGTCTGGGCGAAGGAGCAGACGGACGTAGATAGGTTAGCGTAGCTAAGAAGACTTTACCGACCAAAATGAGGCTATATTCAGTATACACTATGCGGCAGCTACAATAACAGTAAAGGTGAAAGATTAATATGATGAGAAGCGGAGGGTTTAGTATGATAAATAATAACACCGCATTTTTCTCCACGACAAAGCCACTGGAACACTTGGATTCGTTTTCCAAAAGTTTTGTATGACCCATGGTATAATGAAGATAAGAAAATATACAAAACAGGTGTGAAGAACCGATCAAGCAATAGCTTAATGGCAGTAAAAAAGGTTATGCGAAATGCATGAAAGTTGCCTGTAAACAAAGTAACACGTTGCGCACTTACTAAGGATATCGTTACGCTTTGTTGTTGTTTAATTAGTGCTTCAATGTTCATCTGTTCACAAGGTGAAGGTCTTGGTTCAATAGGAATAGGAGAAGGCCAATTGGAACTGCGATACCCCTCGGTTGGCATAGTCTCCGAATCGTTTTTGAGTCCAGCTGAACTTACTTCTTCAACCGACTTCCCAGCGAAGTGACAGATGGATACAGTTTCCCCGTAGCCACCTGGAAATCGAACGTGTGCATACGTGGAATTACACTCCAGAAGCGCACTTTTAATGAGTGGAACGTATCTGGATAATTTAGTCATCCATGTAAGCAAGGCTTGTTCGGGATGTGACAGCTTTTCAGAAAGGGACACCCCAGACGTTCATCTTTGATTATTTGAAAATATCCGTTCGTTGGGTGTTGATCGCTGTGCAAAGTGACGTTCTTGGAGGGTGAAGTGCTTCGAGTAGGACAGACTCCCAGAGGTACATCATGGGTTTTTAGGAGCTAGGGACATGGCTCTAAAAAGGCCTCATTTAAAGTCTGAATTGTCCGTTACCCTGCCGGCTACTAACTGTCGTCCTGCTGGTGGGTAAACTTTTGTCCTGAAGGATCTTTTGTAGTTCAACGGATATGTAGGAATGTGAATGTAGGTTGGTATTCCAAAAATGAATCAAAGGCCCCGTTGAAGCCCAGGGGAACCGCAGTCGTTGGCCGGTGGTGTTCTGTGCTGTCTAAACATTTGACTTAGTGTAAATATTAGGTCAATACACCCCATACCCGCACGATCCCACGGACACTTCTGGATTTGCGTCTCGCATGTCGAGGTTAAGCATAGCATTACTAGTATTATTGATGCTAGTGACCACAGGATGACAGGTGAAAGGCTTGTACCTCTATCAGTAGAACCGTTGGTTCGTGTAGCTCTTTTAAAGGTATACTCATTAGTCGTCTCCGTTGTTTCGAGCACGTTCTTGTTCTCAAAACGATCTAGTTACGGTAGAACGCACAGATACACTATCATTTTTAAGTGGAGCCGGCTGAAACTTATCTGGCCGGTGTTCAAATCGTTGCTGGTTAAAACCTTGTCGACCTCGAGTACACAGACGATATCGTTCTCATCTCCGGAGCTCTACTGTATAAACTGACCGCCATCTTTCGGCATGCGCCTTGCACCTTCAAAGTGCAAAGCCATGCTTCAGAACGTGCGGTCTCTGAATATTTCCCTTGCAATTCGAGGATAGGCATTGGAGGTTTTGAAGTATTTTTCGATAACTGTGTTTGCTCTGACAGAAGTGCATGAACCTCGAAGACCCCAATCACGTTTGCCAATTTGTCTAACCTGTGGCGTCAAAAAGACATATCACGAGTTCTCAAGAGTCGCGTATGCAAGGCCACGGTAAACGCTGTATTATTGTATGGTTGTGAGACATGCCTGGCGCTCGGCCAGAGACACTACGAGAAATGTCGTTTGTGGCGCCAGTTTCTTTCCAAATCGTCTGTTTGAGTGCTTGTAGGTGTAGGCTCGGGATACTTGCGATAGGCCAACACCGGGTCCCTCCCTCGTCGACACTTTTCTTCCACTTTAAGGCTTTAAATATATAATTGAATAAACTTTGTGGTTGTACGGCAGTGCGGAACATCAGTGCCAACACTGATATTGCTGTATCTGATGATACTGATGGTAATAGCCCGACAGTGGTGACACTTCAAGACAACGAGACATATTAGTACTTCATAAGCTGAGGGAGAACCTTAGCTCGCAGGCCACTGCTCGGAGTTAGCAGGCTGAGTGAAAGGTCCAGGTAAGGGAGCCAATAGCTAATCTCTTATTGAGAATATTCCGTCCATCACTATCGGCGATGGCTTTTATCATGTCAGATTCCAAGATTTTCTTTGATTAGCTCGCTAACTAAGCTGTTCTGCGTTCTGTTTTACGGAGTAGCTGAAACAGCTTCCTTGCATTTCCTGATGCACTAGCCTCTATTTCTTTCGGTTCCCGATCCTGACACGCCTTATCAACTCACTTCTGTTTGAGCCGACGTCTAATAGACCGTCCAGCGAAGTCATGCTGCGATCCCGAAGGTACACGCCGTTTTGTATCAAGAAGCGACACTGACCGTTATGAGGTCCAGTGTTTAGTGTGTGCGCGCCCCCGGCAACACTACATGCTAAGTTTCCCGCTTACCATATGGTTGATTTTGTCTATTCTCACTTACGAGTTGTGCTTTCGGAGGAGTCCGCTTTTAAAGCATTGTATAGTAAGTTTTTTGTGAGTGCCCTTCTTATTCGCGATTCACTTAAATTTTCGGCTACTAAACGGGAAGTTTGCATCTTATGTTTACCCGGGAGATTTGGTAAAAATCTACAGACGATGAAGGCATGGTCTGAATTAGCGTATGTATTTCAAATTGATCGACTGTCGGGTATTGAGCCTGGCCACTGAAAGCCTAACGGCTACGTGATCGATTTCGCACCATGGTTGCTCAAGAGTATGGGGACGCTAGGCGTCCACTGCGTCTAAACCCAGTATTCCTGAGGAACAACTGGTGATCAGTAAAAAGTTGTAAAAAGTTGTAAAAAAAGTTTTAAAAAATGTTATAATTTCGCCTTTCTACTAAATCGTGCTTGCGATGTATCGAGGTGCCCTATGTGTGCTACGAAATCTCCGGCAACTAAGAAGAGAAGGTACTAAGGAGAGAAGGTACCGCAGGTTCAGTTACAGTATCTGCATTAGAGTTTCAGACGTTCAGCCAACATCTGTTGACAAAGAATCAACAGTGCGCACAAGAGTAGCTTGTTGGCCAACTTGCTTAGGGTTTCGTAACGTGAAGGCATCCCGGTTTTCAAATGGGTAATGAACAAGACACCATACTCTAGATTTATTCGCAGCAACCTAACACTTTTACTCATTGCGTCCCGGGACACTGTCATGACTATGTAGACCATACTTTTCATATATCATTAACTGGTAATTTTCACTCTATATTTCCAGCTCATGTACTATCGCTATTAGACCATTAAAGCGTACATTACGCCCTTCTATTCTGTCTTCCTTCTAATCTCGACCTGGAATTACTCGACTCTCGCAACAGACACCGGCCTGTGTATAGAATACCACCACTGGTTGTATTTGTTGTCCTGTGCCGCAGTGTCTTCTGTAACGGATATCACCGGCGCTACTTGTAGCTCACCTCCTTCCACTGTGTTTCTCAGCCCGCGTAAACTATTCATACTTGACGCTTATGCATAATGGTTAACAAGTGGCTTTTGGCGTGGACTCTAGCTGCAAGTCACGGCCTGCTTGCAAAATGATGGTCCACTGATATCTGGTTCTTCGGATTTGTTCACATCTGAGCAGAAGTATTAGACAGTATCTGCAGGGTTGAGTACCAGACGACGGTCCTCATGGCTAGTTGTGGTCGCTTTCCGATATGACAACCGGTCGTCTACCATTATGGCAGCATGTTACAGTCTGTGGCAAACGTGCTGGCCTATTTCGGCAAGCCTCGCTCTTTACCTCCTACCTTGACTACCTTCCTTGGATCTCCTCTTTTTTCTCCCCGGCATACTCCTTATTTCGCTTACGGCTACCCCAATTTACTGACAGGAGGAGTCATTATCAAAGCAGTCCCTGCTCAAATCTGAAACACCTGTGTTGATATGATGCACGGCTTGACTTGGTTGTGCAAATTTGGAGCACCGGTGTTCCTAAGCTGCTGTAATTCCTACCTTCCTGTGTCACTTCTCTACTTTTTTTATCCGGTACTGACCCGTGCACAATTCTTCCATTTCAGTTGATATGCTCTCAGTCGTTCCGGCACTAAATGGCGTGTCCGGTACAGCTTTAGCTGCCGTTCCCCAGCCTTCCAATACTAGTCAGCATGGAATACCGTGCCATAAAACCGACACTTTGTCAAAATCCAGTCAGGAGAACCTAACTGCCGGTAGTAGTGCCTCTGATGAGGACCAGTCCGAGGAAAGTGACGTGTGGGCCCCGTTGCCAATCAGTGGCGTTTTAAGCAAGTGGACCAATCTGCTACACGGATGGCAAGAGCGATATTTTGTCCTGTCAGACGGAACGCTCACCTACTACCGGAGCGAGGATGAAATCGGTCTTGGCTCACGTGGCTCTGTTCGAATTCGAACGGCATTTGTCAAACCGCACGAGTATGACGATTGTCGGTTTGAGGTACGTTATTCAGTTTATTTGTAGTTCTAGCGTCCTATCTGCAGACCGTCCACAGCTACATAAGACCGAGCTCGACAGTTTCTGGAGTTCCGATTGATTTCTGGCGCTCAGTCAGATGTGTTAGTATTTTGGTGGGCTAGAGTTCGAATGCTCACTTTTGTTGTTAGTTTTATTCGTGCCACGAAGCTATCATCGCTTATGCTCTTATACATTTACTCTCTCGTAGTTTTCCCTTGAAGCGTATACCTTAGCTGGGTAAAGAAGTTGAAATAAAATATTGGATCGAAAGCCAGTTCATAGCTGAAGACGGAATGGAAGTGAAGCCCGAAACCGTATTCCGCCTTAGATTTTGCCCTCTTTCAAGTAAAACATTGGGCAACAACAATAGTTAGCGTTTAATCAGGGTCTAGTGCCAAGTTTCAAACAATAATGCACTTCAAGTTACGTAAACTGGTGTTGTCTGGCTCCGCAAGTGACCGATGCTTTACCTTCTCGTCAGATCTGGATTTCTCCCAGCAAGTGGAGTCAACCTATGCTGGAAAGCCAAAAAATACTGTCCTTACGATCATAAACTACGAGTACTAGACTAATCCGCAAAATTTCGTAGGTTCATTTCATCGTAAAGATTTTAAAGGTGCACAGCAATCACTTTACTGTGTACATGTGTTCATAGTTTGAGTCATCTCCGGACATTTCGGTGACTCCTGTCGGGCGGTGATTCGTCGTCGTCATGGCTTAATGTCGTAAGACGTCACTGCTGAGTGAGTTATTTGTTGTTCCGAAGTGGCAGGATACGATGCAGACCAGTTTTTACACAATCTAGTGGATTCGAATAGACGGTGGCCACCGACTTGCATTTGCACAAAATCACAAGCCGCAATTTTGGGTAAGGAACAAGAGGACAATTTCCGCTTTATTCATGGTCTCCTGTGTGCTTACTTATATCAGCGTAACAACGGATGCAATGATATTTGTACCCCGCCACGTGGCTGTTGAGTTTGAATTACCCAGCAACCACGCACATGTTGCTTTAATCCTCGAATCTGTCGCTTTTGTTGGCTTCGTCAAATGTAACAATACTAAACCTCTTTGCACGACCAGGAGTATATTGGATTGAAACATTGTATTCACCGTGCCGAGTTGCTTACATGGCCTGTCAATTGCCCCAGATTACTTTTCATCGGAGCATATGCAGATGTTACACTGATACACAAACTTCAAAGACGCCCGAAGCGCTGGCCGGAACACTTTGAAGCCCAGTTTAATCGGTCTGGGCTCTCTGCACTACAAACTACACCCACCGCTGCTCGTCGGTCCTTACAAGGGTTAGAAAACGGTTCACGAATCTTAACTGACGCAAAGCGTCAGACCCATTTAGTGGTGGTGACGTTTTAGTGCAAGAACTCACGTCCCTATTCTCCAAGATCTGGTTTGATGGAAAGGTTCCTAATCCTTGGATGAATAGATTATCGCTCCGGTATTCAAAAATGGAATCCGTAGTGACTGGTCTCATATTGACCGTGCCGAAATTCCTGGCCTCAGTCGCTTTTCGTAGGTTATGTTGCTAGCGTCAGGAACAGATATGAGAGGGAAAGCTGGTTCCCGCCCTGGTGGAGGTTGTTCTGACCAAATTTTTGCCCTGTTAGCGACCTACGTGCGGGTTTCGACTCGGTTAACAGAGGTGTCATGTGAAGCTATTCATATATGTATGGGGTGCTTACAAGTACGTCAGTGTGTTTGAGATATTGTACAGACGGATATTCAGTTAATTGGGACCTACAGAAAATTACTACTGCCATTTACTTTTATCACCTGGACGCGTCAGGGTTGCCCTATTTTCCTGCTCCCTTTCAACTGTGCTGTTGACGATATCCTTTCTAGGACCCTTCTGGTTGCTGGTTCTTGTGGAGTTGGCCATCCTTTAGGTCACGCAGGGTTCGCAAATGATGTTGTTTTCCTGGGAGATAGCTCTGGTTTGGTTCAAAGTTTGCTAGATCGTTTTGTAGTCGACGTTGCAAGATTTGGTAAGTGCTTTGCAATCTTGAGGTATTAAGTGGTATTCCAAGATTGGGTAACATCTCCGTCAGCTATCACTTTAGGTGGTAGATAATCCCATGTATCTCGGAAGTTGTCACTACCGGTGTAGATATCGGAGATGAGGTTATACTGTGTGTATCCAAGGCAAGGTTAATATTCGCTGATTCAAAGCATCTTTGGCACCGGTGTGATTTGATGTCTTCTTTGAAGGAATTCGTGCACAACGCAAGCACGTTCGCTGTATTGTTTTCTGTTTGTGAAAATTGGCCTCTTCTTTCCATTGAAACATAAACTAGTGGTTTTAAAGGCTTGTGTTTACGCATTACTGATATTGTCTGGTGGAGTCACCGGGGGAGTAACGATGGGTTCGCTAATAAGTCTCAGGCCCAGATGGTCCAGGTTTACAGGACATCGGGTGGCATCGTTTCTGGAGTCAGTTCTGATTCCCTTCAGCTAAGACCCCTGGGTTCTAAACGGAAGTACGTCTATTGTGGCTTTACGGTGAAGCTTTGCCGCTGTACATTGAAGACAACAGAGGACTGCGTGTCTTCGACCATCGGTGACTTTGAATTTTACGCACATGTATCATCGAATCTAATTGGCCATGCTGAAGTGCAATGAATGGTTTTTGACAACAGTTCAGCTGTTTATCCAGTTGATGAGTTGATTCGGCTGCACTAACTACGCTAGTTCTACCATGTATCCCGTGTGCCAAGTGGTCGATTGCCTCGTCGTGCCCCGTTTGCTAAGCCGGGTTTCGATTGGAAGGTAGCATAAGATGAACAGCGCATGATCTGGGGACACAGCACGAAACACATAACAATGGTTCTTGGATGCACTGGTACATGACGTATGCGAAGACCCATCACATCATTGGTTGAAGGTAACCACCGTCATGGCGGTGTGACGCAACCAGTGACGTTGTTGTATATATTTTTTCACCCTCAATCATTAGCCCGCTGTTTTTTCTTCTTCTGTTTTAAACATTCTTCTGTACTCCCTCTTTCCTACACCACCCCGTGTCATAAGCTGCGGCCACCGGAACCACTGTGCGCGGTTCACGGTTTTCAAACTGAACAACTAAACTAAACCAACAACTAAATTGTGACCAACCAAAACCTTCATGCTGCAGTAAAAGAAGCAAACACTCTCTCCTCTGTTCCCATCCTTTTCTTGTCCAATTGTCTGTTTCTCTTTTTCCCCATGATTAGCCATCTGTATCAGACCGCGATTCATTGTAATATTTAATATATGTGCAGGAATTGTCCAATCAAAAGTGGTATGTCAGTCTTCATGTATGCTATCGATCGATTTTTGCATGTGATACGTATGGACGTTTAAGTACAAATCGTTCAGGTTGTCCATAGCTTTTAGTGGGCGCATTCTCTGTCGCACATGGGGTCAACTACATAGATTCTATTAGTACACTGTCAAGCAGTAGTCAGGATCGATTATTGCGCAGCTTTACTTTGCATGTACGGCGAAGGCGGTAGGCGCATTTCCCTCCCCCTCCTCCTCCTCACCGTCGTCATCGACAGAGCAACATCAGCGTTCAACTCTGGTGCGTTTCTGCCTTACACCTACAATGGATTTGAATGCCTTGTGTTGAAGAACATAGTAAAAATTAATGGGGAACTGACTTAGTGCTAGCCCCAATCATTCCGAAGTGCCTACACCTCCAGACACTCCTCAGACAATTTAGATGGAAAATGACAACAAGAACGTTACCGACATCGATTAACAGCCATGTCTTGTAGCGCCTCCAGCCGTGCACGGGGGGATGGGGATGAGGGGGGGGGGCGGGGATCCCGCGGTCCTAGAAGGCGAGTCACACGGACAATACCCGAACTTTCCGCGATCTCTTTCATACATGTGTCAGGTCAAATTTTGACCACGTCTCTGATTGCACACTCTGAATTGGGCACGGAAAAGATCACCCTATTCGATAAACGATGGTTGGGCATGCGCAATGCATAACCAAACCACTGCAGCTTTTGGTGCTGCGAGATTTACGGTAATGTGAATCGTATCAGTTTCCAAAGCAAGACAAATCGGTAGAAGCCACATGCGTGCACAGTTGAAAGTAGCAGAATGACCGGTACACCTATCGGTCAATTGCGTAAAGAACTCCGAGCTCTAAGTGCGCTCTACCACTCTCCTGCGGACTTATCATAACAGTGCCACTGATAATGCTGTTGGAACCACCTAAGTTAGTGGGCCGTTGAAGTGTCTCGTCCCGAAAACCGTGAACTTTATTTACTATAGCAGATAAGCGCCAGATGGCTCAGGTGGCGAAATTGCTCAGTGGTTAGAGCGTGGATTTACTGACCAGAAGGTCCGTGGTTCGAACCCAGCCTCTGCATCTCGACTTCTCCTATCTAGGCTTGCGCAACCTGGTAGTATCCCAGCCCTCGTGCTTCCTTCTTGTGACATGGCAGCTAAGCACCGAAAGGGTGTTACAGCTGAACGATTATCTTTTTTTGCTGTCAGTGATGTGGATTGAGATGACCTGTTGCGGAGCAAACCAAGTAGACTCAGTTTTCGTCCAGTCACCTACCTCGCGATCTAATATTCTAAATTGCAGTTCATTTGGCCAAGTTTGACGTTTTCCCGCTGGGTATAGCTCATGCCTTACTTGAGTTTCTGACTAAATGGTTCCTTGTCCCGTATCCGAGTCTTCCGTTTTCAGGTTATGCAATGTGTTGGTGTTCCAATCTTCATGATTCCGTGGATAACTGCTATGCAGGGAAGGGACACAACAACTGCGTGATTTTAGTTTATCTGACTACAAATTAGCGCCGCGCTTGCTCGACTGTACAGCGGAATTCTTCGTGTGCGCACCTTAGTGCACAGATATCACTTTCGTAATGCCGGTTTATTCTGACACAACTGACACTTCCGGTGAGCTAAAGAACTGAGCACTAAAGAACTGATGCACCTACCAATTCCTGTGCTTTTATGAAGTTTTGTGGTGTCCACCTCAATGTAGTGGGTGATACTACTGTCGTTACGTTTCATTGTCAGAAGATCTTGTTAAAGTGAAATGTTTTTGGAAGTGCATGATATCAAACTTCTGACTATTCCGCCATGAAGCCCCAAGGACGCACTTGACCTGGAATACATTCGGATCGCTCAAGCCTATGTGAGGGCGTCGAAAATCCAGTAATAGGTCTCAACCACCCGAGTTGTGTTGTATCAGAGTCAACGGACAGTAAGCGTTTCACACTTTAAACCTCATCTAATGTGTTCGTCACAGATTGACTGGATCTTACCGTGGTATGACGGTTTGTGTGCCTCCGTGACCCATTGAGCTATACTGGGTGGTGTCCGCGCGACACTCGCAGAGTCTCTCATATCAGGTTGGTCACTGGTTAGAGGAGTGACGAACACAGTAACCTGGCCCTCCAGGTTAGGGGTTAGAATACATATGACGACTCGTTCCAAAAAATGGTAATGTACTTGTATTTCCCGCCAAACAGCGCTGCCTTGCGGTCAGGTTTTTGAGCCAAAGGCTTTAGTCGAGGACCCTTATCGTCCTCCTGTCTAGCTGTGGGTGCCCTGGCAGTATCTCAGCCCACGTACAACTATGACACATGCTCTCGTGCCACATCAGCAGTCGCGTGGTTTCACCCTCCTTACATTCTGCATACAGCGGGACGGGTGAGCGAAAACATCCTACAGCTGCCGCCCCGTTCTTACACTTTCAAGTTTTCCCTCTTCTACCCACCCGCAGGTCCCAGCACTAGGACTGACCGCTTTGTTCACCGTGCACCACACCCAGTTGCAACTGCTGTACGTCCGATTTCAGTGAGAACCCTAAACACTTCGAAGTCTGTTTTCAAACCCCGACAGCCGGTGTACTTAGCCGCCTTTAATGTTTGCACACTGAAGCAAGCAAGACAACAAGTGGCTCTTGCTCGTACACTGGATTCCCTTTGTTTTACCATATGTTGTCTGTCAGAAACAAGAATACAGGACGCAAGCACTGTGATTGAACTGACTGCCCCTCCGCTGTCTTCCAGGTTCCGGCTGCGCACCTCTGGTGATGCAGAGGCCGCTGCAGCTGGATGTGTTGTGGTGGGTATTGTATTGAGCGACCGAGCGGAAGCGTGTCTACTTGATTAGATATCCGTTGATAGTCGTCTCTGCGCGGTTCGCTTGGCAAATTCTGTGAGAGGATCTCGAGAAAGTGAGGTCCATCTCATTCTCTTCATTGTGTCTGTTTACGCCCCAAGGGATTGTAGCTCTGAATCTGCCAAAGACAGTTTCTACGGTGATCTAGGTGCTCTTTTACAACGGGCTAAGAGCTCAGATATCGTTGTGGTTGGTGATAACATGAACGTCCAGGTAGGTAAACTGAGCGCTGCTGAAGCCAAATTGGGTTGTCGTCCTTGGTTAGATACGAGACTCACGGACAACGGAAATCGTCTACTTCAGATGTGTGCCGATCACAGACTGTTCCTTTTCAGTATCAATTTGCGGAACAGCGGAAATCGCTTGACAGAGTGGTGCCCACCAAAGAACTAGTTCGGAATCCAAATCGACTACATCGCTGTCAGTTACCAGTGGCGAGGGTCGATCACTGTCTGCCACTCCTTCTGGAACACCAGCGTGAACTCCGACCACGCACTTGTGTGCTGCTTCTTTTCATTCGGCTTTTCAGGTCTATTTATGTCTATCTGGGGGAAAGAAACCGTTCTAGATAACTGGAGTGAGTCGATAATAGTGCCCATTTTCAAAAAGGGTACTCCCAGTGAATGTGGTAACCACGGAGGTGTTAGTTTGACTCCTGTTTCAACAAGGCTTCTGGCGTCACCGATTCTTCGGCGTCTTACGCGAATCTCTGCTCCGTGAGCATCATGCGGGATTTCGACCGGGTAGAGGCTACGCCGACCATATCTTCACACTCCGTCAGGTGTTGGATCAATGCCGTATGTACAGACGACCCACAATCTTGTTATTCCTTGGCTTTAAGGGTGCGTACGATTCTATCGATCGGTCAACGCTGTTAACCACACTTGCCCAATAGGGTATGCCCCAGGAGTTTGTGAACATAATCGGGTCCTTATATTCACATACTTCTTTGTGTGTGTGGGCTACATAAAAGCTTCCTTACAAAAATTGGTGTCCGACAAGGATATCCAGTCTCTCCATTCTTGTTCAACCTCGTCATTGATGGCATAATAAGGCGAACGCTGATAAGCCTTCAAAATTCCGTTGTTCAGATCGTTGATGGTGAGAACCTTGTTGATCTGGAGTACGCAGACGACATCGTCGTTGAATAGATTGACCGCTGCCATACCTTCTTTCGGCACGCGCCTAGCACCTTCAAAGTGTAAAGTCATGCTTCAGAACGTACGGTCTCTGAACATACCCCTTACAATTCAAGGTGAATCACTAGAGGTTGTGGAGAATCTTATTTGCCTCGGTAGTTGTATTAGCTTTGACAGGAATGTGTCTGATGAAGTTAGTGCAAGAATCTCAAAGGCTCGAATTGCTAATTTACGTCACTTGTGGCGTCATAAAGGCCTACCACTGGGCCTATCTCAAGGGTCGCGAGTAACAGGCTACAGTAATGGCTGTGTTGTTGTACGGCTGCGAGATGTCGTCTCTGCGGACAGATGATGTGAGGCATCTTCAGGTTTTTGACCACCAACTCCTCAGAAGCGTTGCTGGTTTTGGATGGCGTCAACGGATTAGTAACGTGGTGATTAGAAAACGGGTATTTAGTTGTGCAGCGGGTACTTCAATCGTGGAAAACATCCAGCACCATCAACTACGGTGAATTGGTCATATGCTACGCGTGCTGAAACGCCGTCTACCGAGACGAGTGTTGTCCTCTGTGCCTCCTTCAGAATGGCAGAGACCGCGAGGTGGACGTGTGACTTAGCAGAATGATGTGAAGGAGATTAAGGAGAGTTTGGGTATCGTTGGTGCAGTACGCCTTCCAGGATGGTGTCCCCCTTGACCCCGCCTGTGCTTGGCTGGAGATATTGCAAGAAATTGCCGCTGATGGATGTCAGTGGCGTTCGTGCTGTTAGTTTCTCTACAGATTGTCTGACTGAGCGCTTAGAGGTGTAGGCACCTCAGAATGCTTGACATAGACCAGCACCATGTCCCCTCCTTCACCCACTCTTTTCTCTTCTTTTCGTTCTAAGGCTTTAAATGTAATCAGATAAACTTTGTGCTTGTATGACAGTGGAGAATCAGTGTCAACACTGATGTATAACTCTGTTTTACTGGTAGTATTTCTCTATGGTTCACTATATTTCATTTCATATGTATTCACTGTACATGTCTGCAAACGACTTAGGACGCTACAGAGGCTTAGGCCTGCATTTGTGTTAGAAGTGACTTTCTGTAACCGCTGTTTACAGAACAAACTAGTTAGCAGCTAGCAACATCCATCCATATGCGTGCGTCTTCAGTGGCTATTGAGTGATGAGGCCCTCCTAAGCACGTACTCTGGGTCCCAGCTATCCATTTATCCTTGCATGTTATGATTAGGAGCCATCATTTGGACACATCGATGGCTGTGGAACTGCCCCCTCTTTTTCTGATTTCTTGCGATTTCACCCGGTAAAGGACATATAGCCGGTTGCACACGCCGCTCAGTGCAACTCGTATGTGGTACTACCTGTCCTGCAGAGGTCCAACGGCGTAATCCGAATTAACAGATAGATCTATAAGGATACTCCAACTCACCATGGTACCTAACCTGAGAAGTATACCCAGTTTTCGGACGCGAGTGTTTATATATGCCGGAAACAACGCAGGTGACCTGGATGAATCAATAGCATCTCATGTGTTTGCCTCGCGGATGTGATTTCGCCCATCTGCCCCAAAGTACCTGTGAATTCCAACCATATTTTGGGGAGGATTACACAGTGGAACTCTTACTACCTTTCGAGTAAAGTGACTGAAGTGAGCCGCAATTTGGTGAACAACGTGGATTAATGTAGTTTTTGGCGACCAATTTTTGGAATTTATCAGCGTCAACAATTCCGCGTCTACACAAGTCAGCAGGACTGAATACATATAAACGAAGTCTCCTCTTTTACGGCCAGAGAATCTGACCCATAACACCATCCTCATTGACAGCTGCTGCTGCCTCCGATGCTTTGCTGCTGCACAACCGTAATTTATTTGGAAGCCTTATGGTGAAGAAAATAATAGAAGTGGATGGGGAGGGACTTAGTGCTAGTCTATGGTAACCATTCCCAGGTACCTACACCTTCAGACGCCCATTTAGATACTCTGCATTAGAACCAACTACAAGAATGCCATCGATTATCAGACATGTCTTGCAGCGTCTCCAACCGTGCACATGGGAGATAGCGCGGACCCCATCTTGGAAGGGAACTCGCACCGACGACCCATAACACCATCATACGATGAGTTCCAGTTGGAACGAAACAGTAATTCTTCATTTCGCTCAATTGGATTCGTTGGGAAATAATTCGAAACAGAAAATCTCCACGTTTCGTAAACAACGTGTTGTGTCTGGTTGATTGCCAAGTTACCATAAGTAGGTTGGTCAATAGCGAAATACACTCATTTGTATACCAATTTGGTTTTGATGGTAGACTCACCTGGAAGTCAACTGAATCTCTCGTTTATGATGTTTTTAAGCAACTGAATGTGCTGCACCAGGCCGTCTCATGTTTCGGTTGATACGATATTCGAGATACCGCGATACATGTATAGGCCTAATACACTACTAGGTAGGTTAATATTCGTTCATAAATGAAGGAAGGTTGTGTGACTTGTCTTATTCTATAAGCGAACAGCCATTTGGATATGCACGCAGATATTCTTCTTCGCTAACGTTGTATTCCTGTAAAACCCCATCTCGTCGGATCACTGCACAGTCTCAACCGTCCCAACTACAGATTCGTTGTACCCTACAGTTCTGTCTGCTTGCTCGACTACACAATGCCTCGCACATTCGCAACATAACACACCCACACCTTACTTCAGTATGTTGTACTTTTCCATGCCTTTTACATTTCCACGGTAGTATTTTCGCCAAATGAGTTGACTGGATCACTCAACTGGCTTCACACAACCAATGGTCACGTGCTATAGTGTCTGAGTTTCGAGATTAATCGATCATCCATAGTGACCTCAGCCGGAGAATATCAAAGCTAGTTTATTCAGCTCTGTTAGATTGGCAGTGTTGACATGGTCGTTTCACCTTTCCACTTCCATGCCATCTAAAAACTTTGAAAACCGTTATTCAACTCGGCCATCACAGCCCGTTTTCCGTAGCTCTTCCTGCAACTATTTGCCTTGCCATAGCTGCATACGGTTGTTTTGTACCACAGTTTGAAAGTTTTTGGCCTGACAGTTTGCAGTGAATCCGGTCACACCAGAAAAGGAATGCCACAAAAATGTTTGCGAAGGCGAATATAGAGAACATTCCCCAATTCACATGGTGGTAGTTCAAAGTACTTCTGATACTGAAATCTGGCGATATTGCAACCACAGTTTCACCTCTGTATTATTCAAGCCATTCAATGCGTAGGTACCCATATATTTTAGGTAAACATGCAACCGTGTGACTAATATACTTCGTTTCTGAGGAACAAGGAAGAATAATTTGACAGAAACGATTTGTCACATCATACAGACACACTGTATCTAAGTATCATGCGTGTGCAGAAGCATAGAATAAAACACGTTCGGTTGCATGGATCAGTTAGTTGCAGTGGACAAATGTCGTTCTTGCAACCACTGTTGTTCCCCTCTAGAAAAACCGTAAGTCTGGATCGGCCTAAAATGAACTCCTCTTGGAAAGATTCCATCCTTGCTGTTTTCCCTATGGGATGCGGGCTACGTACGCGAAGAAAACAGTTTTCTCGATGTAGAAACACCGTAGGCTATAGCGTTCCCAGGGGAGATGTTATTTGGTGAAAACATATTGGCAAAGTAAATTTCTAGTACCGGTCTTGTTCGTGAGTGTTGGTGCAATTTTGCTGTACGAGTTTGCGGCAGTTCCTCTTTGTGGGATGTTCCTTAACGTAACCATAATTTCCCTCATCTGTGATTTTTGTGGAAAAATGTATAAGCAATTTTTAAACGCTTAGGCATTTTTTCATAAGTTTTACGTTGGGATGCAGTGAACTGAGGCAGATGAACCTTCGAACGGAGGCCGCTTAGTGCCATTTCACAAAATGACCCATTGTTTTCGTTTGTTTTGATCGATTTTCTCCTCTACGCCTGTATTGTCGTTCGTCTTTATTGTTATCAATGTGAGGCAACCTTAACTTTAATAGGTTCGCGTTGGCGAGCTCATCTGGTATCTGCGTGGAACCAATAGCGGTCAACGCCAGAGTTGGATTGCCGCCATTGAACGGCATCGAGTGGCCGAATCTGGTTACGGTTCCGAACGGACGCTTCATCGGCCCAGTTCTCTGATGTCACTGAACTCCGGCCATAGTCCAAGTATTGCCTCGGCGTCGAGTTACAAGTGGGGACATCGATTACGCGAGAAACTGGCCGAAATGGAGACGTTCAAGTATGTGCTTGCGTCATTTATCTAGTTTGGCAACCAACCTCACGTTGAATTCCGAGCCATCAGATCCACCTCAGGGCAAGCAATCATTTGTGTTCGGACTTCTGTCCGTAAATAAGTCGGCACTGGAAGTTTTGACAACAGAAAAACAGAAAGCAGTGGTACTCACCGAAGGTGTTTTCTTGAGGAGGATGCACGGTTTCTGGTTTGGCGTACGCACACCTGGTCGGCTTTGGCATTTTGGTTGTGCAGAACACATCCCATGGTGTTTTCAATGTATTTATTAGTGGTTGTCTTCTGATTTAAAATCTCGTTTTCGTTCTGTTCGTGTGGGAATGTGAAAAACTTGTTGCTTTTTGACTTACAAACTTGTACTTCACACACATGCTACTGCAAGTTCAACTCGTGCTCAAACTGAGTGTCTTGTTTGCTCTTTGATTGTGTCAGCTGATTGGCTGCTGGCGCATCCTAAACAATGCGAAAGGTTGGATCATTTGGCCAGAGAACGGCTCTATCCGAAATCAGCCCGTCTGCACTGGGCAGCTCGAAAGGTATTCGAATGCTCGAACTTAACTGGATTTCCCCCTGCTTCTACACTGATAATATATGTATACCTTTAAACGGACATAATTACCCTTTACTAGCGACTTACGTTGCGGCAATCATGTTGGGTGATTCAACATGATGTCTCTGTTTGTGCAGAACCACTAAACTTCCTGCCACAGATGATTAGGTAATTTTTTTAATATGGAGCACTATTAGATTAGTCACATGTACGTGTATCGGGAAGATTATTGTGCAGTTGGCGTGAAAATAGTCCTTTCGTAGTGTTGCGTGAGTCGAGTAGTTCCAGGTTGAGATTAGAAGGAAGACAATAGAAGGGCGTAATGTACGCTTTAATCGTCTAATAACGATAGTACATGAGCTGAAAATATAGAGTGAGAATTACGAGTTAATGGTGTATGCAAAGGTATGGTTTATATAGTCATGACATTCTCCCCGCCTTGGAATAAGTGTGTACTTTTGCGGCGAACGAGTGTAAAAAAATAAAAGCTGTGGTAGTTACGTGGATTTGTTTACGCCTCTCTGTTGCGCAGATTATATGGGTGAGTGCGCTGTTGTCGGATAAGAATGTCCAAGTGATTTCCTGGGTCTGCACTAGAATGGGATGATGAGGCATCGTTAATAGGCAAGAGTTCAGTTTCTGAGCAATCACGGTGGACTGATGGTGTTGCATGAGGCTCATCTTGTTCGGCGATATGTACTGGTTCCAGTTCTGTGTCGGATATCATGTCGTTGCCTTTAGGGGCCAAGCGGCGTAAGGATACGGTTTCGTGTCTGCCATCTGGACGAACTATGTGGGCGTACTGTGGATTACAAGAGACGAGTTCCACTTCCTCTACCAGAGGGTCATATTTAGAGACTCGATCATTGCGTTTTAAAAGGATCGGCCCAGGGACAGTAAGCCAGGTAGGTAGGGAGACACCGTTGGCTGATCGTCGTGTGAATGGCATTAAACGTTCGTGTGGGGTACAGTTGATACTAGTACATAATAGGGATCTGATACAGTGGAGAGCATCAAGAAGGACAACCTCCCAATGTGTGGTAGGCAAGCCGCGTGATTTTAGAGCCAGGCAAATGGTCTTCCAAAGGGTACCATTAAGTCGTTCAACCTGACCATTACATTGTGGATTATATGCAGCGGTGTGACTAGTGGCAACGCCTTTATCGAACAAAAATTGTTTGAGTTCAATTGACATGAACGCAGAACCGCGATCTGAGTGAATATAAGCAGGCATACCAAATAGTGAAAACAGTTGACTTAAACAACGAATCACAGTGGAAGAGGACATATCGGCGCAAGGATAAGCAAAAGGGAATCGAGAATACTCGTCAACGATTGTTAGAAGGTACTTGTTACGAGTGTTTGAGGGAAGTGGGCCTTTAAAGTCGATACTAAGACGTTCAAAAGGTTGTGTGGCTTTGATAAGCTGGCCACGAAAAGTGTTACAAAATTTTGGTTTGAGTTCGGAGCATGTGGAACAGTTAGACACCACACGTCGGATATCGCTGACTGAAAAGGGAAGGTTCTTAGAACGAACATAATGTGCAAATCTCGTGACACCGGGATGGCATAATATGTTGTGAAGCTCTTCAAGTTTTTCCGTCCCGGCAATATTGGCACAGAGGTTACTAGATAGGGTATCAGCAACGCGGTTATCCGTTCCTGGTCTATAGACGACGTCGTAGTTGTACCCTGCCAATTCGATTTTCCACCGTTCGATCTTGTCATTCTTTATTTTACTCTTCTGTTGGTTCCCGTACATAAAAGCAACCGCACGTTGATCCGTAATCAGTTTAAAATGTCTCCCGAGGAGATAGGGGCGCCATTTGCGGATCGCTTCGACGGTAGCATAGGCTTCTTTTTCGACAGCAGAATGATTTTTCTCGCTTGCAGTCAAGGTCCTGGAGAAGAAGGCGACCGACCGGTTACCCTGGCTCGGGGATGCACCAATAGCGATGTCGGACGCATCGGTTTCGACGACGAGAGGGATATTGTAGTCGACAGTATCGACTATCGCATTCTCTAAGGATTCCAAGGGATGTTTTCGCACCTCAGGTGCCAAGTTCGTCAGCCTTCGTGAAGTCACGAAAATAATACGGTATTACGTGCGACGTTGAGTGAATAAGTGATATATTCTCTTGCTCACTTCCTCGCTAGCACTGCTTGAATAAACCCGATGTGAACTGATTTTGCTACCAGCCCACCGTTATACTACCCGGCTTCCATCTGGGTTACCATAGCTACACAAACATTGTATATGAAAGTCTATCGATTTCCCTCATGGAACAATAAGTCGCCCCATCTTGACGACATTTGTAGATATTAACAATCAGAAAATGGTGGGAACAGTATTCTTATTGTCCTTATCTGTGACTAGAACTTTTATGGAGTGGATCGTGTGACTATGCATACAGCATAGTTTTGTGTACATGATGTTATGCATAAGAAGGTGGCTGGAACGTTCTCGATAGTCTTTTTACCGCCGTGTCGTCAGACTCCTGGGATAGTGGCTGAGTGCGTAATGCACTCACTCGGTAACTGAGAGGTCACGAACTCAGTTCTACCCCCCCTCCCCCGGTATTTATCTTTTCCTTTTCATTGTTTACTAGTTAGGGTTACTGGTTCATGTTATCGACTTGGTGTTACCACACAAATCTTACCTTTTTGGTAGTGGCAACGGGATTCCTCACATTTTCATTGATCTTTTCAAATTCGGCCACCGTGTATCACATTTGATCTATAGTTCATCGCTGCCCAAGGTCATGTAATAGAAAAACTCGCCAAAATAGCTTGGACTTCTGATTATTAGGCAGTCGTCTATGCGATAAGGACTCCTAACCAAAGCTGTTTTCTAGTTCTACGACAGAAATTTCTCACTACATGGACTGTGTATGGAGAGTCAGAGGATGCGAATAGAAACCTGAGAGTGATTGACTTAAAGGATGCTCTTTTGCTCACAACACCAACGTTTTCTTCGGAAATATGAAATATAGGGTCCTTTTTATTTGTGCTATTCATTTGGCTACAAAAAACAAATGAACTACTGCGCTAACGGTTCTTTTATTCTCATCAGCTGCAAAACACGCGGACTATAAATAATGTGTTAACGAGAGACTAAACGGGCAAATGCTTCTATGTATGTTCTGGTTGCTGCTGCATGGGTATCTTCTCTAAGCTTCTGTTGAAATTCCTCAAATCGTGCTAGTATACAACTCTTGGGGTTCCTTGGGGCTCCACTGTTCCAGCTGTTTTTGCATTTGTTCGTCTAGCTTTTAACCGATATGTGCAAGCTTAGCGGTGTAGTCGGCTTTCCCCCAAATTTGATACCTTCAATCATGGTATTGGGAAATTCATGCGGATTGCCTACTGAATTTTGTTTTACGATGATAAAAGTATCTTCTGTGAATCAGGTTCATCGCGTTGGCTTGATGATTGGTAGCACAATCCGCTCCAGTTTGTGCATTACCGCTTTGACAATAAATCACATCGAAGATTTCGTTGGCATTAGGATGCACCCTTCAGTGCATCCCAAACCGATGTTATGTATAAGTTTCTATCGACACACATTGAGCTACCGGACCAACTTAGGCATAATATCAAGGAATCTCTTACCAGTACCTGCTCGTTCTTACGTAAAAATTAAGTCAGTCAGGACCTCAGAGTTGCGTTTACACCACTAGCTGTTCTCTTCAGTAGCTCATATTTTTGAAGCCATATTCACATTGTTTTGGACATCCTCCAATGCGTGATCACACACATCATCGCCGTCAGGGATTGACCTCAGTGCGATCTATTCATGTGCACAGCTGAGGAGAGCGTAAAGTGCAAATTCGGCGAAAACTGTTCAGAAAATTGATGCTAGGCTGTCCTTCATCCACACATATTCGTACTAGGTAATCCCCAATATCACTGTGTTGAATATAGGCAGAATATCGATCTCCAAGGTTGTCGTCTTCACGTTCAATTTGGATGACATTAACTTTCTTGTCTCCGGCCAGTAGTACAAGGTTCGTGTTATGGACTTTATAATTCAACCTGCTCTGTTGGGAGCAAAATTAGTCTTATGCGGAGTCTGGATTAGTATTGTTTGGGACTTAAGGGGAGAGACAAACAAACATCTTTGATTCAAATTTCTGTTGGGACATTAAGCGTACCTATAAGTCCTACAATGAACAGATGAAGTTAACCGGAGCAGCTTTCGCAGAGATACTGGTTCAAATACCCGCTAGTTCCGGGTACGTTTTGGCTGTACGGGCAGAAGGCGATCAGACGATATACTTCGTGATAATTTCTTCACTCGCAAAAGTACTACATTTCAAAGCTGTGAACAAAAATATGTGGTAACATGCAGTGAAATAATACGGGATGACAGTTGTAACTCAAGAAAGGACTGTGTGGTCGGACCAGCTGTAGATTGGACAGGTGCTCTTGGTAGCTTTTGTGTGCACAGTCTCAATTGCTATATCTGATTAGCACCGCAGAGCCGCATTTTGAGAGCGGAGTGAGCTGCATGCTTCGCAATCTGTGAAGTGCGTTCAGTTCAGCTGTAGCACCGTTTCGGTGCCTAACTACCATGCCACTCGAAGGAAGCACGGGGGCTGGGATACTGTCAGGTTGCCCGAGCCTAGACAGGGGAAGTCGAGAGGTAGAGGTCAGGTTTGAACCACGAACCTTCCGGTCAGTAAATTCGCACTCTAACCACCGAGCCATCTCGCCCCTCGGCGAAGTATGGTTGAACTTCGCTTACCCTGGGTTATATGTTGTTGCTTGGATTTTGGCTACTGTTTTAAATTCATAGAGAGAGATGTTTTGTTTATTTGAACAGGAAAAACGGACTAGTATCGCATTTTCTAAGACACGCAACAAGAGATAATTGTAGTACTATTTGGTGTCCGACGTGATAGTCTTGTGGTTCCTGGCTGTAAGCAAGGTGGGATACTACCGGGGTACTCGAGCCTAGACAGGGACACGTTTCTAGCTCGAAAACGTCAGCACGAGGCAGCTGGTGGTGCTGGTGTGCTACTCTAAAATTGGTACCGTAACCCTTACTTTCCTCACCCAAATTACAGTACTCTCCCCCCTAGCAGAGACTCGCCTTCTTTCTGGAATTCTTTTCATTACAAATCGCCTTAGAGACGAAACAATTTTTGTTCATAGAAATGGTGGATTGGGACCTCGTTCAAAGAGGACATTGCAGGGCTCATACACTTTGTTATTTTTCAGTTGATGCTTACGCAGAAACGGTCAAATTCACTGGTAATGTTGCCACACCAGCGCACTATGGAATCCGGTTTGAGTGCACTTGATCGATAGTTTACGGTGGAAGTAGTTTAGCACATCATATCTGCTACTGAATATAGAAATAGGATTGGCCCATGCACGACTATTCATTACTTGTGAGCTCACCAGCAATTACAGTCATTTTATTGCGATATCGGGATAAGTCTTTCATTTTTCGGTATCAGAGCTCCGTTAATCGAATACTTGTACTCGTTGTGGCTGCTGCACACACTGGGCTATTTTCGGTAGGGTTTGTTATACAGTCGGTGGATTTGTTGCCGGGCAACGTTTCGCTTTTGTCACAAAGTTACCAGATCAACCGATTTTAAGACGGATGGGGAACCAATCAGTCATGTCTTTTTCAGCTAGCAGACTTATTGAGTGCTGAATTTTAACCAAAGCTTTTTATTGGATAATGTGAATGACTCACACCTACAACGGATGGGTACCATTGGCCACCGTGAATCGGATTTGGTGTCTTGCTATTCCGGTTCAGAGTAGGTATCCCAAGTCCGCTTACTGGTAAGTTGTCCACATGCATGCAAAGCTTTTAAGATTTTGCTAAAAAGGTTGTTGTGTTTCCACCGGAGTTAGGTGAAGTTCTTGTTAGTTTTGATTTCAATTCGATGTATTCAAATATTCCTAAAACGGACGCTGTGGAGGTATCAAGACGATTGTTATTGGCAGACAACACTATAAGAATGGACCCAACTCTTTGTAGCAGGAACAGTCGAGGCATCAAAATGTGCACAAATTTCGTTCATTTTGTTTTTGATTCAGTTATTAAATCTCATGAACAAGACTAAGCTGTGAGATCCTCAAAATCCTCAGTTTTGGCTAGCGTAAGCTGACTAAAATCCACTTGATCTCCCCAACCCCTGACCCAGTTGTCCAAGCACTTACTGATCGGACACACATCAACAAAATTTGTGAACAACACTCAAGGAGATTACTCACCCAAAGTGCTGTGAACCGGAACAACAAGGCCCCAAGCCCAATTCATTGTAGCCGATGGTATTTTTCCCCTTACCCATCCGTTGTAGGTGTTAGTCGTCCACACTAACAAATAAGCAGCTTTGATTTCTACTCAGCATTGATCAAGTTTGGTAGTCGAACGTCTGCCTCAGAATTAGTCCATCTAGTAGCTTATTTGCTTAGCCTGTCGAAGCTTCAATTTCAAAAGCGAAACGTTGCCCATCAATAAATCCGTCGACTGTTTACCAAACCTTTTTTGAAACGATGACTTTCCGGTCGCTCCCAAACATTTGCCAACATTGGGTTCTTGTTGAAAGCTGACACATCTGAGTTTATTTAGCTCTTCTGAATGATGTATGTTTCTTTTCAACACCGTTCGTAGCAAACTTACTAACCCTTTCTTCTGCGCTTCATTTTGAACTTTCTCCATTCTACACCTACAACTTCTGCGTCCCAGAGAGATTCTGTGCAAACAGGTCGACTCGCTTCAAGCCTATTTCGATGCATGTAGTGCCGCAGTACAACACTCGCCTCCAGACCGCCTGGAAGACTGGCTCAAGGATGACGACCATCAAACACCGTCAGACGAATTAGACTCCCTCGAGGACCGAGATTCCGTGCATCGTTACCTTGTTCATCAGAAGCGAGGTAGTAATTTAGACTGTGGGCGTCCGCTGTGCGAGGATCACCTATGCCTTGACCACAAGGTACGCATCTCGATTATCAAAGTAAACCCAGGTTTATGATATCTTAATCCACGCTCGTGTGCCGCTTCGGATAGCCTATTCTGTCCCATGCTTGCTTACTTCTGCAGGTGGTTTTGTTCCCACTTTAAGGAAATGGAACCCACAGAACTTGATTATAATTTGCGAAGTATGCAATAAACGTTTTTAATGCGGTTGATGGCCCTGGTGACGGGATGTGCAGTACAACTGGTCGATACCTAGACATTCTTGATGATAGATGTTCATCCGTTTGAAATTTGTAGGGTTTTCGACATGGTCGTTTCAACCAGTCACTTTTAATTTTAATTGATTTGATCAATCATCGATAGGGTCAATTTCTTGTTTCTTTCCTTGTTGCGGGCGTGTTGTGGTTGTGCCACTGCTGCTCTGGACGTGCTCTGCTGTGGTTGTACCACTAATCTACATCAAAACGTGCAGTAACTTGGGGCAGTGCGTAACGGAGTAAATTAAAAATACTTCAATCACTTTGCCGGCCTTTTCTGATCTTTTAATTCAGGTTGGTCTACATGGCAATTGGTCACCTTGCACATACATTGATGTACCACCATACAGTCATCCAATCAACGGGGTGTGTGGTTATTCTGGACGGCCTGTGCTTATCAGATTGATTTCACTCAGATCGGCCCTTTCTGAGTGTTCATATGTCACGTTGTGAGGGAGGAAACCTCATAACCGATGCGGTATTGTGGGCTGCTTATGCCTAGGTCCCATCACTGAGGAGCACACGAAACGTCGAAGAATGGATACGCGATTATCCAAGCACGATGGCATACAGCCACTTGATCAGCAATCAACAAATGCATCCGAGCTATCGGTGTAGTATGCACGCTATGGAAGCACCAGGGGACAACGATTCTCCGAAGGTAGGGGTTCACAACACTTTCTGTGGATAAAAAACAGAAAGAAAGCTCATGAACCGAATCCCAGTAAGCAAGGTTGTACATCACCAATACTTACTTACAAATCAATCAAAATGGCAGGCACTGTATATTACACCAGTATTCCAACACACTGCTAGACGAATTAAGTCTTCCAGCAGTTGCACTTTCTATAAGCAACCGCCACTCTAATGAATGTGAAGTGTGAGAGCCCACTCAGTCCTATATAGAAGCAACCTTAAAGCCAGGCACGGATATAAATCATGAACCTCTGTTTTATAATCCTATCTGTTAACCCCATGTGGGACATATTTTTCCGTCCACCTCACACTTTCTTTGGTTTGTTTTTGTTGACGCGGGTCTTCACTTCTCATGGTTTCTCTTTGGTTTTGGGGCTTCTTGGACAAACAGGACACCAGCAACTCCCCTCCTTTCAAATCCGAAGAAGAGGTCACACTGTTGAACCACTCCTGTCAGCCGAACACTCTACCGACTGAACTAACCGTCGAAGAATCGAATACGTGTGCAAGCAGCCAGGCTACTCCTACCGTGAAACCGACTACAAACACCACGACGAGTGGTGGTTTTTTCTCCCGTTTTCTCCCTTCTTTTCGCAGCTCCAGTTCTATCCAACCTGTGGCTGTGAAAACACCCCAATCATCTGATGCAGAACATGTAAGCAATGTGCGTTGGTATATGTTGTAGGGCACATCTTAGTTAATCGGGTAGCCGTTTGTGTTGTATTTCAAGACGGATCCTTCCTCACCTATGAGTATTATTTCTCATCTTCCTTTTCCTCCCTTATAGTTATCGGCAGAACATCTCCCGTACGAGCAACATCGCCCTTCTTGCCGCTTCAACGACATCCAACGCATCCTCAAACAACACGGCGCCCACGCTCCAGACTTTCGTGGGGAAAGTCACATGTTCAAGGTTAGTTTCGTTTTTTCCACTCGAGAGGTGCCTTATATTTGGCGCCTTGTAGTGCGTGCAGTCGAAGACAGTACACTACGGTTTACACCACTATTTCTGTGGTAACGCGCATCTTTAAGAACATTTTTCACAAGGATGATATATTTTCTCCTTTGGCAATGACTCCATGCCCCTAGTTTATCAAGGAACAATAGTCCCTCGCGTTCCTAGGTACTTCCATACATGCTTTGTCCGTCCGTGCCAGTCTTGATGTGGCATGATATGGCATGAGATTATTTTTAGTTGTGTCATGGTTGCACATGGGCTGGGATACTACCAGGGCGCCCACAAAACAGGAGGACGATTAGGATATTTGACCAAAGCCTTTGGCTCAAAAGCCGGACCGCAAGGCAGCGCTGTGTTGGCGGAAAATGTAAGTGCATTACCATTTTCATAGAACAAGTCGCCACACATGTTCTAACCCCCAACCTGGAGGGCCAAGAGACTGTGTCGGACAGACCTTTAACCATTGACCAACCTGGTATGAGAGACTGTGAGTGTCGCACGGAAACTACCCAGTATAGCTCAATGGGTCACGGATGCACACAAACCGTCACACCACGGTAAGGTGCAGTCTGTTTGTGACGGGATTTAAAAGTAGGTAACTAGTATTAGGAGATGACAGGTCTTCACATATCCCCATTAAAAACTATTACCCCGTCAAAATAACCCCATTCACCAGCTCCCCCGTCATCTAATGAGCCTCTAGTCTAATGCAACGTCATAATCACGCATGCCAATGACAGGCCACCGGCTCATCCGTCTGAAGCACAACCATCTCTCTAATCCAACCATAGCTTGTTTTTCCGATGGGCCTACGAAAACATGTGTTATAATCTTGTTATAATCTGCTTTCTGTGGTTGGTGGCCGCACAGGGAAGGAATACTGACTCGAATTAGACTCCGAATCTGCTTGTTGTTGACGGAATCGTGACCTGTTTGTGTGCTGTACTTCCTCCCTCGTCATCTCTTGAAAATCAGCATTGGTACCTGCAATCCACTGCCGTATAAATGTAGGTAGTTTAACTCAAAAAACGGTCTGTAGTATGAAGGTGGAACCACGAACACTGTGCGACACTAACACCTAACATTCAGAGGGTTAATGTGAACGGAGACTGCTAGAATGATCACTGCCATTTATGGTACTTGCTGTCACCGCACTGTTTACGGTGGAATATGTTTTACAGGGAAGGGCCTCTGTTGAGCCCCGAGGTGTTCAACAGGCCAAATAGCTTACTTTCTCACTCCGTTTCTCTATGGGCTTTTAGTTGCTGTGACACAGTGTTCCGCTCTGGAGAGTCTACGCTCAGGAGAGAAGTACCTTCGAGAGACCACTTTTGGTTGGTCTCTTGAAGTATATGTTGATAGTAAACTCTCCCTAAGAAGAGGCCAATCCCCGAACAGATCACCTTTAACCTTTCCCTTCAACCGTTTTATAAAAATGGGGATGGTCGTAGTTGTACAGCTTGCTGCCTTGCTTTTATAGTGCAGTGTAACACATAACTGTCCCCGAGAGAGTAGCAACCTCTCCTCCAACACTTCATACATCAAGAGATTTCACTTTTTGGTTTGAATCTCTCGATGTTCGTGAATAGATTTACACTGTGTGTTGATTTCCCATATACTTTGTTTCTTTCTTTTTTTCTTTTTTCAATGTTTGCGACCAATTCAGAAACCTTGGAATGTTTATTCTTTTCTCCTGGTCGGATTGTCTGCGACCGAGTATGACGAGCTCGGACTTCAGAATGGTGTCATCGTAAGGAAAAAGTGGCCTCTATTCTGGCGACTTTGTCGTATGGTTGTGAAACATGACGTGTGTTCTAGCTTGAGGTCTGAGAAGTCGATTGCTGATTTCTAGTGTTGGGTGGCATCAAAGAATGCGGAACGAGGTCATGAGAAGGCGGGATTTTGGTACCTCACTTGCGATAAGTTCTCGACACCACAAATTACGACCATGTGCTACGTACAGTGAATCATCGTCTGCACAGACGAGTGTGACTTTGCTCGTTGTTCAGAATAGTGTAAACCACCAAGCGAACAACGTGATATGGCCGAAATGTGTAAGAGATTATTAAAAACTTGGGTGTTGTTGGTGTGACCCGCTTAGTAGGATTGGGATTTTTGGACTCACTCTGCACCTGGCTGTATACCATGTGAGGTATGGCGGTTAGCCGACGAAGCGGAGTTCTTACCATCAGTTTCAAATCCCGGCACAGCCAAGGCTGTGCCGCGTTGATGAGCTCTAATAAGAGCGAACATCGTGTCCTGTGTTTCCACACTGATGCGGACTAACCAGAACAATTGCACCAAGACACAAGGAGGACCGTTCAAACGAGGGTTATGAGAACGCTTATTCCGCATCCCTCTAGGCAGGTATCATCGCTTTATCCACTGTAGTGAAGATTATTCGCGTGCTAATCTTCAGTGGAGTCCGACCAACTCTTATGTTATTCATATTTGGACCCTTACTCATCATTGTCAAAAATACTAGTTGCGGTGTTGGGCATCGGGGAGACGTGTGGCTCTAATAGCGTATGCACATCGCGTACGTTTGGAAGTCATACTGAACACTTCACATTTAAGTGCCTCGTAGGTATGCGTTTCAGCTCAGTACAGACGTCTGCCGGAATTTCAGCTTGAGGTTACCGTATTTTGTAAGTCCTTACCTGGCTTTGCCCGGAGTGATTGTCAGCTCCAAACGCGCGTAATCCTCAGCCACATGAATGACGGCCACCTCTTCTATGCTACAGAATTGGTTGACATTATTGTATGAAAGTGCAGCATCTTCTTTACTGAAAAGTAATAGGTTATTTTCCTGCTACTGTGAATTGCAGCGCCGAGTGATTTGGATCAAAACTGATGTGGAGAGGTGGAGACTTTTGTAACCTTGATATTGTGAGAGGCTTGTGTAGAGAACGTAATTCTGCTTTTCTACTCGCTCCCCGTTCATTCACTGAGCCTTTTTTAACATTGTTCGATACCCTGTTTTTGTAGTTCAACTGTCTGCCTGAGCCACCGATGCCCATTTTGCTGAATACGGCTTCACCAACCCTTGTAGATAGAATTTGAGCGTTTGCTATTCTTCAATCCTGCTTTGCTTGTACATGTTGGCCGCAGTAGACTTTGAGGTTTCTTACACCCTTAGCTCGTATATTCTAGGTCCTATACTCACTGTGTGCATAGCAGTTTAGATTTCATGGGGCTTTGTCCATAAACTAGCTTAAACTGTAGTCCACACATCCGTATTATTTGCAGGAACGCAGTTCTCGCATTCTTCATGTGAAAACCTGTTGTTATCATTCACGTCGCCATTTTAGATAACCCATTTACGGCCCAACAAAAGCTACGTTACAATCAATAATTACTGTTTCGTCCAGTATCATAAAGTCGCTGTTCTTGTTGTGAAACTCACCTGCGCAGAAGCACAGGCTTAGTTGAACACCTGGATAGGTTGAGAGTACTCTCCGCTTCTCACTTTTGTTTTCCGCTGATACATCTAGTCCCCCAGAAACAAACACAACCCCGTCAAACGGCGAACCTTTTTGCAACTCTGACATGTTTGCTGTAGGCAGTATGATCCAGATCCTCAGACCAAGTGGGTAATCGCACGATCTTCGGGAAAAGAAGTGCTCAGTAGGATGTTTCGTAATTAATCACTTACAAACGTTAGGTACTTAGTATGTCCATGAACACAGGAGGAGGAGTGAGACAGATTACTCAACGAAGTCCACAACTGCATGGACAAGTTGACCGGCGCAAACGTCGGTATTAATCTGAAGAATGACAGCTGTTCGGTTACGAGATGGGAAAAAGTCAGTATTTGATACGCTACCTAATAAACAGCATAGACGTACGCTCTTTACAGAGGTGAGATAAAAGGAGGATTAAAATCTGACAAATGTACTATTTGCATACTGGTTTGGTTTCCAGGGGAGACTCACCTGAAACCCAGCTGGATCTCTCGTTTATGATATTCTTCAACTACGCCTACCTGATGAGCCGCAAGAAAGGTGAAGCCGGTCGTGGGCTGTGGAAGGGTTTTCAGCAGTCGTGTAATTGGTTTCCTGTATGAGGATTAAAATTGTTTCTTCGACAGGCAGGCCTTCAATGGATCGGAATTAACCATGTATGGCAGTGCTGAGCGGGTGCCACTTTGGGAATGTGCCGCAAGACAGAAGCGAGGACTTTGCACGTGCATTATCACGTGCGAGTGACACGAGTGAAACGTCATATACGTTCAGCGTCCATAACACGAATTTCCTCCGGCGTGACCTCGCAATTCTAATTGATTAGCATGCAAAGAATCTGCCGAAATGGATTTAGTTGCGGAAGCTACCTAGAGACTGGACTTCTGAGCTTTTCCGAGCACCATCCTCTTAGCTACATCTGGTCGGTCTCGAAATTCATATAACTTACCTTCCATGTGGTCACTGGACAGAAGAGTAGATGGTTGTAGCAAGTCAATAGGAGGTTGATCCGAAGCACTGACGGACCTTATATTTATAAGGTCTGTGTTTGTATGAAGTAGTCCATCAGAAGAAGGCTTGGCAATCGTGTTCTATCGGCATCTTGTGGGAGTTGTTCCTATGCAACTCGTCGGTCTGTTGTACGGAGTAACGCCATTCTGGAGGACCGCAGATTGATGTCATCAGCACGCGATGATCCCCTTATAAGTCGACTCCCTTCAGGTAATGCACGCACCTGACTTATAAAAGGCGATCTGCTAGTATATCACGATGGGTGGGGAGAAGGCAACTCAACAGATTACTGATCGGAAGAAATCCGTGAACGCGTGAATTTCCTATCTAAAAGCAAATGTCGTTCGGTTATACATTGTATACATTTTTTACGCTCTGTTCTCAGAAACAAGTTCGGTTGACCTAAGCACTGGTATTTGTCTGGTCGACAACATTTTCCCCACCGAAGCACGCACTCAGGTTTCAGCAGTTCAAATTGTCGAAGTCGTTCCAGCTAGCCTTCACTAGACTTATTCTTTGTTTCACGTTTTTATTGTTGTTAGCACCATTTATGAAATTGACAGTTCCTCTCTGAACAAATCGTCATGGCATCTGGGGATATTGGAGACGATGGCATAATCAGTTAGTTCGCCTCCAATGCTTGCCTATTTCTCTCTTGCTCTCCTATTTTCCGGTGGCCTAAACTGTAACAGCTGGAACCAACATACCCTTGGTACATTGTAGTTGATAAGCCGACCTGAACTCTAGAGATATTGTAACTTCTCATTGGCGAAAGAATCACAGGTGGTTTCTCTCCCTTTACTGGTTGTTTGATCTGTGTTAAATATGGTGTTCTAGTGCATGTGTACTGAAGAACTTGTGAACCCACAAACGAATTCGTCTGTGCTGCTGAGATTTCGTCCAATATCGAATGTGGGTTCTACCGCGCAACAAACAGGAATTGTGAATCACCCTGGTGCACCTACACCAGTGCTCGTTCTATGTGATTCATCAGGTTTATGCTTACTCACTGCAAATCAGTCAACCAGTTGAAGACAACGAATACAAGACGTCCTTGTGAGTGTCGATCCAGTCCACCTTACTGCCCCCTTTGGATGCGCACAGACAGAAGGGTGGTGGTGATTCACCACGCAGAACTTAAACTCTGCTACGATTTTGTGTGTAAAACCGGACCTCATTGTGTACTGCCGCGTCTCCTAGCTTCTTCTTTGAGCTGTCAGTTGTTTATTTGCACTCAGACATGGCGCAACAGCACCTTCATCGGAAATCGTGTTGTTGCTAATTGTGCTACCGAAAAAGTACATCGCCAGCTGCCTCATCAATTCAAACCAGTTAGGGTCATGCTTTCCCCCGAGACACCTTGTGATTATTGTATTTGGTACAGTCACACTCCTTTGAACTGAAAAACAGTCATTTGGTTACACTCACACTGGGCTCGAGATAGCTCAGTGGTTATGGCGCGAACTTATTGACCGAAAGGTCAGTGGTTCGAATGCAACTCCGGATCTCAACTGCCCCTGTCTAGGCTTGGGCTCGAGCTTCCTTCCGGTAGCACGGCAGCTAGGCACCAAAACGGTGTTACAGCTGAACGATGTATATATATATATATATATNGCATAACGAATGTTTACCATTGAACACAGAACAATAGCAGAGAATAGAAATCTCAGCATAAGTTACGTGAGACAAAGGAATTGGTAACCGATGATCTTTTGTATAAATTGGCAGTAATGAACAAAAACGACACGATCACACAAAATCATGACAGTTTTTTTGGGTTACTGTTAACTAAACTAATCAAATTTAAAGAAGTGAGGTTGCGAATTAGGTGAGAATTTCCAAAATTCTACGGTTTCCGAAATAAAGACTTCAGCAACATTACACAACACTTGCTGCGTTGGTGGTAATAAAATGAGGTGATTAACGTTAGGTTGGATGGATGAATTACGAATTACGGTCAGAGGTTTTCGACCAAGTAAAGTGAAGCGATGAGGCGATTGACCTATTTGACAGCAATCAGGTAGACGGTAACATTGTAGTATTATGTTAAGCGATGGGAGTGAATTTTGGAGTTGCGTAGAAGGAATTGCGAGGGGAGAGAAGACTTGAGGAGCAGAGTTCAAAATCAAAGTTTTTGGAAATAATTGCCGAGGAGAGTTTTGAAGAAACTGACCAAAAAACTAGAACATTGAGCAGAGGTGAACAGAAAACCAACACCTCTAGTTTGAATCATGACTCAGCTGATGCAAAAGGTGAGACGTAAAACGGTGGTGAAAGCCAGTGAAAATGACGACTTGAGGAAGATAAATGCGGAGAATTTGGTGTAAACTGACGTCGTTGGCGTTGATCTTGTGCGCACAGAGCACCGAGAAAGCTCTTGTGCGGCGTCGAATGATGCATAAGATCCTGAATCTTAGATTAAGCCCTTGAGAGATGTCATCGTTAAATTTTAAGTGTAGTGAGATAAAGAACTCCACGCTGAAAATGCACGAAACTCTTTGGACACTCACTGACCACCGGTTTCTGAAAGTCCTAAGAATCTCATTCTGGTCATTGTACACCCCATTTTACTTGACATTGTAGTAGGTTACTTTTCACTCTCCCTACCATCTTTCTATCGTTGCAGCGAAATCTGGCAGTAAATAGTGGTTTCACTGCTGGCGCTACCGCATTTGGTGTATAGCTCTCTAATAAGTAGGCAAGCCAACACGATGAAACCTCTGAGTCAATTCCTCTAGGCACTTTTCGGGGCTAAGCGAGCTTATCTCAGTTACAAGTTGCGCATCTCGTTATTTGGAACATTCAAGATCAATAATACTTTCGAATTTACTGCTTCCTACAGGCCACTGCCGTGGGTATCCTCACTAACCTATCCCACACCATCGAATTGATGGTGCAACATGAAGAACAGTGGCGGAAACGTTTAGAACGTGAGGCAGAGAAGCGCCGTCGTCTCGAAGAGACTCAACGCGCAATGGCTCAAGAAATGGCTCATTTGCGCCACCTAATCGGTCTCAGTTCAGTGTCACATTCAAATTCGGCGACAGCACTATGGAACCCGTTCACGACCAGCGGCTCAGCCCATTTGGGTGGGCACGCGCGACTGAAGAGTTGCGGTCAACTGGAACTGCGACATTTGCATGCAGGTTTGGACTCAACAGGCCTATCACATGCCCCTGCTCCGCCACAGACCCCGGTTACAGCTAATCGCACCTTATTCAATCTTGTCGGTCCGGATTTTGAAGAAGGACCGAACTCAGTCATCCGCGATGAAGAATTCTATGACGCGATAGATGCCGAGTCAGACAGAATTGAGCGTACGTTTCTCCCCTCATTACCACTTCAACCTTTCACACTACTGTGGGTTTTTGCTAATTATCATTAGATCTGGTCCAACTTGCTCACCGGACAGACTCGTCTGTTGTTGTCTGTATCTTGTCTGTAGCATACTGTAGTGGCCGTTCATCCTATGTACAATAATCCTCCGTAGGGGCTACAACTAGGGAACAGCTGGTCTTTACGTCTATTGGGAGGTCATCCACTAAGTCATGTTTGATAGAAACCTCCGTCCAGACACCGTAGTGGAGCAGTTGGGTGGGTTTGTTTTGCCCCCGCGCTACTAATGCAGCGGCCTTTGTATCTCGGTTTCGTTTCAGGGGTCCATACTTCCTAAGTGCCTCATGCTTTGCAAGCAGCAAGAAAAAACGAACCATCTTGAGCTACTCTGACCAGATCGGTCATGCATTTAGAGTAATAAGTATAAACCACCTTTTTCATAGAATTCTGGAGCTGTTTTCAACGTGGGCGCATCAAATTGTTCGATATGCAGTTGCTGTGTAGGCGGAAAGTAACAAACTCAAAGTATGATACAGCCTACCTGAAACATACTAGATACCCGTAAATCCACCTTGAGGAGGCGTCTAGATAGACAACACGTTGATCTTTAATAGTTGTTACCAACGGTCTGGCATTTCGTATCCGATTGTCACAGCATTCTTCTGTTCCTGCAGTATGACCGCTTTGAGCTCTTCACAATTTTGAGGCATACGGTTAGAAGTTATAGGACAACCTCGTCATGATGTCTCAAACGTTTCCGTAACCTTGTCAGGTGGGTTTAGTGCCTGAATGCATTTTCTTGGTGCAGCGGCGTATCTACAACTCATCCCTTGGCTGTGCCCGGGAGAGATAAGCTAATGAAGGTAGTCTCCTTGTAGGATCCGGAGTTCTTTCCTTCTTTATATCCACCAGCAAAAGTTGCAGCTGGAAGTGTGATTCAACCTCCCGAAAATTTTATTTATTCCAAATTTAATCTTCCCCTGTCACTGGCAATCACTTTCTCCCATTCTTTTTACCAGCCCATTTCGCCCCTTCCTTCACGTTGCCCGGGTGTATTCATCTTTCTCTTGCACACCTGGATCAATGTTTATCATTTGTTCTCTTTTAACGCAAAATTGAGGTTCAATAATTCGTTGGATGCACGGTTCCAGCAATCGTATTGGATCGGGAGTAGTGTCCACCGTCTGGGTAGGTGAGCAGTGATCACGTGAGACCGATTCCATTCCGAATTTCAAATGCTTACGTTGTGGTAAAAACAAGGTTGCTATACCCTGGTGCACCGTGGTCGTTTATTCATACCTTGGAGACTGAACGGATATTTACTGCTTTTTCTCGGAATCTTGTGGCACATGAGCACCCACGATACTCAGGTATTCGACCCTGATTGCTTCTGTATGCCAGCCACTTTTGAATCATTGGGTATCAGGTTGAATTCTGTCGGTCCATCACGAGTGTGTTTTCACACGACTACCTGCTTGTAATTGTCACTCACGTTCACAAGAAATCAATAGAAATCTTGTTCCTTTCTGCTCTGCCGCTTGTCCTTTTGGGGGGTGCTTAGATTTGTCCAGTTTCAACGTACAACCATGTTCTCTTTTTTGTGTCATCACACGCCGTTCATTTAGTTCAGATCGTTCATCCATTTGTCACCTCTTTGATCATCTTCGTGGGTGGCGCACGTGTACACTCATTTTTGATAGAATATTAACTATCCTCAAGTTGTCTCACTCGGTTGAGTATCGTAACTGTGCTCGCTTCGGGGCGCGCGGTTTTTTAGTGTTGTACGGTCAATTTAATCAACACTTTGCATGCCACCAGAAGACAGTTGTTAGGTATGACCACTTTCGGTTGTCAGGTAACTGTAGGCGGACCCAAACAACTCCGGTTCACACATGGAGAGCTTCTTTTTTCATTGGGCCAGTAACTGACATTTCAGCTAATGATTTTTCCGAATGAAACAAACAAATCAACTGATTATTGCACCCCTTAACTGTAAGGTAGCCCACCAGTGTTTATTGTTTAAGCTCGATATCGTCGCGTGTGATTGCTTGTGTATCACATGCGGATCTAATTGAGTGGCTTATCTGTTTCATTGTTTCCCACCCGACCCTTAATGTCCACTTGTAGCTCCAACTGGATATCTACATCTGACAGTGCTATTCCTAGTTGCGCATGAAGGAATCTTTGAAGAAGCATCCGGTGGCTCAACCGGATGTAACCGTGTTTTACGTTGTGACTTTGCTGCAATTCGCATTCACTTGGTTTGTAAAGACTAAAGTTGCGTTCTGGAATAAAAGGCCACGGATTTGGTAGTACGCTAACGGTAACTATTTCAAATATCAGCACTTCATGTTCTCATGAAACGGATATTTCAGCATTTCCCATGTAAATCACAATAGTGACCTATCGACTGGGTTATTCCCCTTTACTTCTATCTTAGACACGAGAAAATAGGGAATCACTTCCACGTATTTGAATTATGGGCACCTCTGGTCATCAAATTCAGCGTCACATCACAGACAACAATACCATTTTGAAGACACATGCAACTTCGACATTGTTTTTTTCTAAAAGTACGCGTGCTCTTTTGGCGTGCGTCCAACCTTGATGATATCATCCAACTAAGCCACTGTTCAGGTTTGCATCCATAGTATGTTGAAAGGCAGATCGGGTGGTTTTCATACAAAAAGGGAAACGTTTGAACAGTTAGGAATTACGATAGTTGTTGGTGAACAGGTAACTCGAATCGCCATGGACTACAAGCGGCCAGGTCCAATTCAGCATGACAGGTGTCACCGGTAGGAATTGCAAACACATCTTCAGGGACCTAAAGGGATTAATGAATACCTTCTGACGCAGAGATAAAGCCTGTTGAAAATTCAGCACAGCCTCAGACTTCACCACAGTAGGTGCTGACCATGCTGAATAGGTGAGTGCATGGCAGGACTCTCCAGACAGTTGAGCTCCTTATCGACCGAGGAAACAGTTGAGTGGTGTATGAGCTTTTTGGGAGGATACACTGGGTTTGGGCACTGGGCTCAACACGGATGAACCGTTCTTAAAGGCTACCGAGTCTTCCTACCTTTTAACGTCCCAACTCGCTTCTAGGGTGCACTGAACCCGGCGAAATGCGGTTGCATATGCTTCCGATTGGGTAAGTAATTCCAGTTAGTGGAGGTCAAGGAGGTTGAGGTTGGGACCTGATGCGTAACACGTGCCAATGAACCATATGTAGCAGTGGAATCGGCCAACAAGACGGAGAAGACCACCGCAGGTTCCGGTCGCCACATGCTCCGTCGATCTCAGCGTAGAACGGCCAAGTTCGCCAATGTACTATAGTGATAGTAAATGCAGTGTCCAAATGCAAACGGACCCACCGGGTTTTATTATCACAACACTAAATTTCTCGTGAATTGAACACTACAATTTAGAGTAGCCATGAGTCTGTTCGAACATCCACCTGTTTTGGCCACTAGGCTTAGTTGGGCGGTTGCGATGAGAAGTCACCGTCACCACTCTCCTGGGATTTTTCATAACCAACTCAGCCACTGTTCCGTTTACAGGACAGAGTAAGGACAAATAGTCAGGCTCCACAGTACCGACAGGTGGACAGCAACATCTTGTAAGTGAACCGGGTCGTGATGAATCGGGCTATGGTAAATTAGCGTTTGCATCGGAGTTCTTGACATTCTTGTGAGCAGATGAGGAATCGGTAAACTTCTCCCTGCACCACTTGTGACGGGCGAATCATTTCGAACCATCATCATTTAGATACTGTCCTCAAGAATACGCCATGTGCAGCTGCACGTGAATTTTACTCGCGATCGAATGACAGCAATGTTAGATGCGTAGGCATGTGAATTTTTGGCTTGATCTTGTCACATGTAGTTTACCTTCAGGGTGTGATGTTGACGGAGCTACATACATACCAGGTTGTTGCATGAGCAACTCCAACTCTGAACTGCCAAAGCTCGATCATGTTTACAGAGCTCTCATGCAAGAAATACGGTAAAAAGGGACACTTATAGTTATCTCATATACCCACTTTTTGTCATGTGCGATTCTGCTGGGTTATCGATAGGTGAACTCTCTAGGTACCAGGTTGCTCTCAGTTTAGCGGGTTCAGTCATGTGCATCTGCTACGATTGTCCATCGTCGTCTTTGTGGATCAATCAAACGCCCGAACAGAATAATTTTTCTAGCCTTCCTGAATACCAATTGTCACGCGGATTGTTACAGATCGCCCATGGTAAAGGCGACTGCAAGGCTTATGTGTGCATCGTTGCTAGGATTCGAGCAATTCACGTTCGGGTCTTGAAATCATTGGCATGAACTAAATGATCGCCAATGAGTATTCAAGGAAGATGACCTTATTTTGGCTTCTTTAGACGGAACGAAAAGATGTTTCGACGAGTATTGTCTTTGGGGACTTGTGGTTGACCATCGCTCCCCACATCCTCTTGTCGACGCATTTTTTCACCTCACTCAAAGTGCATACTCCAGGTGATTTCTGCGCTTGCTACAAATTGTCAATCAACTTGGTAGAGTTGGTGGTCAGCCTCCCTGATTTCGTACCAAATCTACGCTCGGATCTGAACTGCACGGAGCTAAAATAGTCATTTAATGAACAGTTTCATCTGATAAGATAAAAATATCGTTTGGTTGAAGCCTGTGGAGTTCCGTAATTTGGTTCGTCCCGTTTTCCAGCCTCATGGATTTCACACCGGATTGCGACTGTGTGACCTGTTCTGAGCTAAACTATCAATCAAGCCATATTCTTGAAGCAGCACTATTCATAAGGTTGTCTACATCCTGTTGTACCCCTCTTGAGGCTCATCAATCCCCGAATTTACGTGAAGTTTATATTCTACTTGAACCCAAATTGCACAAAATTTGCAAAACATACGTACTTACACAGCAATTCAGTTTTAATGGATTAATTCAACTGAATCCCAGCTGAATTCCTCGTTCATGATATTCTTCAACTGTGTACTGCACAAATATTGCCTCCTGTTTCAGTTGGTACGACATTCGGGTTATAGCACTGTTTTCTTGGGGTAACACCACTCATGAGGATGCTGAAAACCCTTCGACAGCCCACGACTGGTTTCGCCCTTCTTGGCCTTCCTAAAAAGGTTGTTTCCTGGATGATGTTTCCTCTTAGTTGGCTTCCTTGTTGTGGAGAGCTTTTGAAGAACTCCTTTGGGGATAGTGAGGTTTAACAAGTCGAATATGTTCTCATAACTAGGCGAAAAATCTTTCTGGTGAATTAAGTAGTTGTTCCCACGAATCTTCCGATTAGGTCTGCAAAGCTATGAACTCTCGAAGTAATCAAGCAAAAATGTTAATGTGCTGAGCATGAATATCGCCGCCGAAGGGAGTTTGGAAAAAACGAAACGATTTAAAGTGACTTTTTTTCTTGCGAACCTAACAAAACTTTTGGAAGAGTACGAGGACACCCGATTTAGTGATGGCAACTATTCAGGTGTAGCACGTAACAAACTCAAAAAATGCACGTTCACGCGGCTGGATCCGATAGTACAATAGTTCAAATTGAAAGAATTGACATTGAAAGAATTTCGTCAAATTTTCAAAGGCCGATTATCTTCACAGCGTCTCCTGGCAAAGTATCTTCTTGGTTCCAACTTTATCTAAACTTCAGTCAATTGGAAGAAGTTTGGAACCAAGTCAGAAGGGTGTGGTAAACAATCGGTTGGTTTACAACGGGACACAAAAGCTTCGTCAGACCGTATGCCTTAAAACTGGGTCAACCTGGCCTGTTGGCCAGGTTCGTCAGTTGACCTGACGAAGCTTTTGTATCAAAAGCGAAACGTTCACCAGGGGAAGACGCTACGACAGACTTTGTTCGGAGTCCTATGTTAGACGTAATTGTGGTTTCATCTTGCTCATTTATTTGATTGTCTACACTCGGAAGTACACTATCCTAGCAGTTGCATGACACTTAGACACTGATCGGCACCATTAGCGACATTATCTTTATTCTTTCTCCTGAATCCACCTGACTCCTGATCCTTGTTGCTCGCTTTTCAGTTCAGTCGACAAGTCTCGGTTTCCATCGAGGTCTGTGTGCCAATCGTGGAATCATTTTATACTTCAGAAACATTCATCCATTGAATTTGTGAAGTGCACCGTTCGCCCTTGATTGCATTCATAATTTTAAGTGAAAATTTGTCTCTTATACAGCAGACATAAATATCGCCCCCCCCTATTTCCCCTCTCATCACCAATCTGGAAAACACAATCACTTCCCAAGGATAAGCCGCACTACATTTCTATTTCCAGAGGATGCCGCCCGCTTGGCTGCGTTGAAGTCCGTGGGAAAATTACTTCGGTCAGCCCAAGCTATGCCAACAACTCACCCATTGCACGCCGAACTTGAACAGGCTGTGACCGAACGAATTCGGAATTTCGCCAACACAGATGCATTCCAGCCGCCGGGTCAACAACTACAACGTTTGCAGCATCAGCTATCCGGTCTGGTTGATACGTTCGGTCAGTCGGACGATGGGACCCAGACAATCGGGGATTGGCAGGTCATTACCCAAGACGGTGACATGGTCATTTATAAACGCGAGGTGGAGACAGAAGATGGTGTGGTCCTGGACCCCCTTCAGGTAGGTTTGTATGTGCTGTTCTAATCGGTTGCTCTTGGAAACTCGCCATTACTTCGACCATCCTTCTGGTGACTTCGCTCCCCATATCATAATAAGTTTCCCGGTAATTTATATCCTCTAGTGAAGCGTTCTAGTAAGCAATAGGGGTACACAGGTGCTTTGTGCGATTAAATGTTTCCATCTTTTACGCTACAGTATTCATGGTTTTATTATTGTATTAACACTACGACTACTACTACTATCGTTTATTTTTGAAGAGCATGGTCAGAGACAAAAAATAAATGCAAGCAATGGATGTGGAAGTGTTACAAGAGAATAGTAGATAAAACGAGTGTTCGAAGGCGTGCCACTACACTAGCGCATTCCCGCACTCCACCACTCCCATCTGTTGCAATATTTCCTTCCCCCAGAACACTGTACAGATGCAGTCGCCACCGAAAATATTAACACCTGCTTTTGGGACGCCACCTGAGATCAGATTTATGTGGGCGTTCGGTTTGTGCAGAGTGTAGCTTGTTGCTTGCTCTACTATGGCACATCAACAAGATTAGTCATCTTCAGGAGTTTTTTGTTCAGCTGGTACCCACGAATGAAGATAAGCGATTAATTTTGTGCAACTTGGGGACGGGTTGCTAACGACTTCCGAAAGCCGGTTGAAAGTCGAGTTTATTCCATGTCTTGTTTGGCGATACTCAGGTGACGATGACTCTTTCGATGCATTAATATAAACTGTTTTTGCATTCACACGAGAGCCACCATTTGTCGTGTTCGAAAACCTGGGACAGATATACTAGGCCAGGACAACTGTTCTGGATCATTTCGTCCTTTCAGCTCACAGAAAAGTGCTACTTAAGTGACCACATTTTACATCCTTACGGCTGGGTGGGTCTTCGCGTTCAAGGCTGGAAGTTTAGCACGTATTGGGCTGAAGTTTGCGATGCTACGGTGATGTCTTTCTGTGCTCTGCGACAGGCCATTACCCATTTCGGTTAACTGCATCTAGCCATGAGTCCTCCCAGGCTGTTTCATGAGGGCTGCGTACCACCGGTGCACCCTTCAGCCGCACTTTGCAACTCAACCGTTTATTTATCCCTAACTCTTTTGTTAGTCATGGGTTGCCATTAAACTCACTTGGCCCTGTTCCTCAGTCGGTCTTATTCTCGGGTGTTTATATCGACTGGGCTCTATTGTCAGTCGAGGTAGCTCAGTGGTTAAAGCGCGAACTTATTGGCCGGAAGTTCCGTGGTTCGAACCCAACCTCTGAATCTCCACTGCTTCTCTCTAGGCTTGGGTGACTTGGCAGTATTCCAGCCCCCGTGCTTCCTTCGTTTGGCATGGCAGCCATTCACCAAAAAGGTGTCACAGCTGGACGATTTCATTCAGATTTATTTCATTCTCTGCCGTCAAGGGATTTACAGTGATTCCACCTCAAAGGACTTCACTAAACAAGTGACGGATTCTCTGCAGTCTACACTTTTTTAAACGGTTGTTTCTCCTCAAGGAGAACACTCCTTGCAAGGGGACTCTGTGTACAGTGTCATTCGACTGCTCCGGATAGAAACAATCTAAACAATCCCACACTAGTAATAGGTTTCTCTTGGTACCCACCACTGGATGAAGAAGACGTCCCTAGCTGACTCCGCGTTATCAGGTTGCACGAAACCATCCTATTAGATAGCGAGTGCACCCAGAACTGATTAGCCCTGTTGATAATGTTCTTTCATGGGAATTGATTTGATAGAGCCCTGGAGAATTATGATACTTCTTGATTTGGTGTCATTGTAATGCCGTTTACGAGTTAAACAACCGTGACTGAGAATTTATTTCGTTTTAATGAGCCGGACCACTGGTATTGAGTTGTAATCAGCTGGGAGTATCGACTACAGGATTAGTGTTCTTTGATACACATTTGTAGACTTTTGATCTATAGCGCGCAACGTTGCAGTACTATCAGCGAGGGAATCTCCTGCTTGTTGCAACTTTCACGCGAACATTTGTTAACGCGTAAGACTTTGTGAAAATACGATAGACTGCTTCGCAGATGGTAGTAATAAGCTTGGAAAAAGCAGTCCATAGTCCGAAAAAGATGCGATCAGTATAGACTGAGTTGATCTGACCAAAATACGGTGGTACTAAATGTACGAGCACTGTGTTCACATGGGATTGATGGGTTTCAGAGATCATCCATAGAATTAAGTAAATGGACACCTTAATGGTCGCTTTTTGAACCTATGGTAAAAGGAAGGTGGACAGACAGAAGTACCCGCACGAAGAAACTATTTAGGTCGATCCCTAACCTCAGTCCCATTCACACTTTCAGGCAATATGAGTTTGCTCATCGGGGTTGAACTTATCCGGTCACTTCACTTCAGACAACTTGCACGTGTGTTCAGGAGTCAGATTGTGGAGTTGTCCACCCCTTGTGGCCATGGTCTGGCGTACCCGTAACGTCGTGCGTGTATGCACACTTACACCCTTGATTCAATGTACAACGTGCTATTTGGCATGGCTTTGCGTGTCGCTCCCTTGTGCACTGGTATGTGTTGGATGAGCACGCTTCGTACACCTGAACGCCCATCGCTTGTCATCTTAAACAACATAATATGTCTACCAAAAGAGTGGCGTGAAAAAGGAAATGATTTCAACTGGCGACAGAAAGAGAGAGAGATTAAAATTCACTGTATGAGAATTTTAGTTTCTCAATCTAGGACTTGATATGCAATGGCTATCGTTTTTATTCTACAACACCATTCATGACGGATGTCTGCTATTCAGTGCTCAGTCAGTTCACGTGTATTTACACGTTCAAGGGCTGTGTTTGCAGACACATGGTAAAGAAACTAATTTTCACTATTTACTGTCTGGAAACTAAGCGGTGCAGAACTGAGGGGGGCTGGTGTCAGAAGCCAGAGTTGAATACTATGATCTATTTCACGCTACTCCTTTTATCAATTGTGATCAAATTCAACCTAAGACTCACTTGAATACGCATTTGTCTCGAACTTTCTCAGCGGGTATAGTCGGGCACGTTGGCGTCTTACTCGAAGTTGACCTCTCTCCACCTCATAGGGAGAACGGTTGAAGGAGTTGACCAAAAATAGTATCAGGATAATCGCCCCCGTAGTACGACAACCCATCCGAACAACTGCTCCTGCTCGACTGGAAAACAAGACAAAATACCAATACGCATATAAATTCGTAAGCTACTTGCTAACACTTCTTGCACCATGTAGATGTGGCCATCAAAAACAGGTCTGGGAACAAACCAACGGCCCAACAAGTCTCTTCTCACTCTCACACTCAAGGAGTTCCATGATGCGTTATTGGGAAGATGATGTGTCTGTTGACCATTTTTTCGAGGCCTCTGGAGCATGTGGTCTTACCTACGGACTACTTTCTAGTTTGGTCGATTTTAAGCTTTCAGAATTTGATGGCTCTCAGGGTTTTTAGAACTTTTGTGCTACTTATGATTATTGTTCACTTGCTATTGGTAAAGCATGCAACGACCGAACAGGTTGATTTTGATTTTGCTGTGATTCTTTTATATAGATATAAATAGAGATATACTTCAGTAGGCCCAGTCTGATGGTTTCAGTGTGTTCTCGTCAGCAAAGTGGTTAACGGTATAAAAATGCTGAGCAGAGAATACAAGAAGGTAACTCTAAAGAGGAAAAGGCTGTCTGAAATTGGGTTACTGAGTTAAACAGCTAAAAAATCGATAAAATTAGATGCCTGTACAAGGAAGTATGGGTATCCGAATGCTTGAAGGCATTCTTAGCACGACCCCAAGACCTTCCTGATGAGTGATCTGGACAGAGTGAATGAGATGCAGCATTAAATATATGTGAGCAGACTGGCGAAGAGGCAGAAAAGAATATATTTAAGAGATGACATAGCGATGTGGAAAGAAGACTTGTCTGGGAATTGAGTTTTAGGCCTTGTTTGTGCAGAATGAAGTATTTAATTAGGCCAGAAAAAATGACAGAAGAGCAGCGCACAACAGTACTCAAGCTCACACGTAAAATTGTTAGGATAACTAAATTGACTTAGCTTCTTTATAGAAACCTCTTCTTGGCTCTGATAAAATCGTTTCAAAGTGAGCTGTTCAAATTGAGGTGGAAGTAAAACTCGCTTACGTAGGTGAGGCAGTTGAACTCAGGCAACGCGTGCGCGCAGCTGGTAGGACATTGTGCAAGTTCGTTTATACGAAGAGCGTCACGAACCGTTCTTTTTGTTCATTAGGAGGAGTTAAGTTGTGGTTTTTTTGGAGCAGGGGGAGAGTAGATCAGATGAAGGTGTCTCAAAATGATCGGGGTCGGATGGGACGGAAATAGCGGAACAAAAGACGAGGTCGTCGGCATATCTAAGAAGTTTAGCAGGGTGACGTGTCAAAATAAATGGGGATGAAACACTGTAACACCAGTGTTACTTGGAAGAGCAAGGGAACATTGCCTTTCCACTTCCGTGTACTGGAACTGAGAAGGTAAATAACCAGTCGGCCAACCAATTGAGGAAGTACACTCAGCAGAATAAAATCCAAGTAGAATGAGTTATCTGTCCACGTTCAGCAACGCCGAAAACAGGTCAGGAAAACATTTAACTATAGGGACGAAGCAGCTAAGTGAACAAGGGGCGACAGCATCAGATTTATTACAATTTGTGTGAAAGTTAATTCGGAAAGGATCAGAAGGCAGTGAGGTGATATTTTCCGGTTGCTTTGAGAATAGGCTTAATGCAAATGGTTCTCTAAAGCTAAGGTATAAAGCATTTAAAACTCGAAGGGGGGGCACAAGTTAGTCAATAGGTTGCTGTGAACATCGAGCAGAAATATACGTTTATAGGGTACCGTCAAACGTCCAATGCCTTCACGAGAATACTGAATAAAACTTGAATGGCCATTGTCCAATGTAAGTGAACAGCAGTAAGTTGGATATCTTGATTCAGCGCACGATGGAACTATTACTCCGGTGTCGCGATCGCTGTTCAACTGCGCTGTGCAAGTATTGTGAAGTAGCCTACTTTGTGGAACCAGCCGTAAATCGTCAATCTTGATAAAAATCAGTCTAGAATTGACAGATGTACTAAGGGGAAGAGACATCCTCGGTTCAAGTGTAGTAAAATAACCTGCGACACCAAGCATCTCTAGTAGTTCGACGATTCTCAATGTGGGACGAGTTCACTAATTCAGTTTTGAGTCAACGGATGAATTCCAGAGGAAGCTTGTAGGCATAATCAGCCCAGTAAAACAAAGGTTTCACACGATGAACTAGTACAGGATAGACGTTAAATGCCCACTTTTGTGGAGGAAACTTAGCTGGCGACGCCACTTCAAAGGGTGCACGAGGGTACCGTCCATGCTTATATGACGTCCTGAATAGACCAGTCAGTCATTACGAATTTTCACGGCATTCCCTCCCAGTTTGGTTCTCTTGAATAAAGACCCTGCCTGAATGGGTAAATTTGTCCTGAGAACTTTCTCATTGGGTTAGTGGACAGAAGGACAGAAAAATTACAGGCGTCTTCGTCCTACCACTCAAAATCAGGAGAAATCAACACTACTTCGCCTGGTTGGCCAGGATGTTCGAATGCCAAATTTAGCCCTACCTTCGGTGCGTGCGTTTCTGGTGCTGATCACTTACCTTAATGGTCGAACTTACTGAGCAAAGGAATGTTCCCACGGCGCATTTACTGCAGCCAACCAGATACGGTGGCTCGTTCAGCGGTACGAATAAACCAACTTACCATGCAACCTTGTTATCCTGTTTCTAACCCAAAATGCTCAGTCACTTAGCGTATGCGATTACCATACGACAGCGAATCCTTCCACTGACGAATTTCTTCTGACTACGTGTTGTACGGCAACTGACTAATATATCGACTTTAGTATATGTTTGACGTTATAGAGCAGACTGATTCCAGAACCACGGAAAAGATCGTACGATACCTGATTCAGCCAAACTTTTGCAACATAAAGGATGTTTTATACTCATGTTTACTCTCCATTGTGTGATAACTGTGTTTCAATCAGGTTTACATAAAAAGAAAATTTATTTGAAATGCAAACAAACGTAAAATTATTCCTAAAAAACTAGCGGTCTGAATCAGGGTCCATTCACTTGTCCAACTAACAATAGAGAACCAGGCGATATTATCAGCGATCCATTCCTCCCTATTTGCAAACAAACGACCTGGAACTGTCATACCCTGAAAGTACACCGTGAACACAAAGAAATGATGCCGTTGGCTAGTCGTCCTTTTTATAGACAAACTCAGTGTGTAACTGCCATCGAACTCTCCAGCTGTCAGATTAATCAAGCCTAGAGAGGATCAATCATTGCGTTACTGGCAGATGCGGACTGTACACTCTTCGACCGGCAGCTTACACTTTGACGTAGTCTTGGACTTAGAATACTCTGACGCCTCCTGCAACGACTCCCTCCGTACTGTGTTTTTGCGATCGTGCATGGTAGTCATTGCAACTGTTAGGTAGTACTTCTTTCCGTAATATGGTCGATTTCTCTTGCTTTTTTGAGCTTATTGCACAAAAGGATTGCTCTACTTAAGTATGATGTCGAAAGGTCAGGAACTACTTGTCTAGCCAACCCTGGTTCATATACAATCGTGGTGCAGGGTATGGTTAGTCCTTACTAACCGGATCCTGCATTTTTAACTTTTATGTTCAAATCCAGGTCTTTTAGACTTAATACTTATCGTGTCATCCACGGGGATCGCGAAAACGCTGACAACACGTGACTGTTCCTAACTAATACAATTCCCTAATGAAGTTCATTGCATGGACCCAACCATGAAACCAGGCACACACTAATTTCGGAATCGTTGGGTTGAATTTTCTAGACGGTAAACGGCTGTGAACTCTGAAACGATTGTAGAAAAATTGTGTTGTGCATGGTGCGCTGTCAGTCGCAGTGGATAGCATACCTGACCGACCAAATCTAATAACCAAGCGCGGCGATGCATGTATACTGCAGCAATGCTGCACAGTACGATTTCTAAATGTGCGGTCATGTGGTAATTTGGCTCTCCTTTTTCCCAAATTACTCTATGCTTGAACTTTCAAGAAAAAACCTCAGATCATAGAGACTTCTCGTTATTCCATACATTCGCATCAAAGTTATTGTTGTTGACACGGTTGTGATGAAACAGTATGCCTGAAAACCATTGTCCACGCAATTATTTCGCGCACTTCGTGAACACGTCGTGCTCTGTCTTACTCATTACGGTACATGTGGAAATGCAATGGAATGCGTTTGCTAGATTTTCTAGTGATACAAACGTTACCTTCACACCTCGTGCGTTTCAATTCCCATGCGAACATAGCTTGGAGAGATCAGATATATTTGATGCAGTTGACGTTTTATGCACTCGTGTAACCTGTTTGCGAGACATCAATGGTCGCTAGTTCGTGTACGTTTTCCATCTGCATTGCCCTGGACTCTTGAACAACTCCCTGTTAGTTCCCCTTCTGTTAGCTTTCCTGATGGATTCGGTGGCACGGGGGCAGTCACCGAAACAAACATTGGTTGCTATGCCGTCTCTTCCGCAGTTTTGTATCGACTACTCTTGCCTACCCCCCCCCCTCACTGCTTACAACTTTCCACCACAAAGCTACATTCTTTTTGCACAGGCTGTCCACACTGTCCCGGGTGTCACTGCGCGTGAAATATGTACCTACTTTTGGGATGTCCAGTACCGAATGGACTGGGAATTCACCGTCGATCGCCCACCAACTGTTCTCGAAGTCTGCGGCGATGATACCGTTGTGCTGCATCAGGTAGGCCAGCATACCTTTTTTCAAACCCTTACATAAACACGAGAAATCTTATGTGTATGCGTACACTTGACTGTTGCAGTGCGTAGAGCCTTGATCATCGCATCCTATGTCTGTGTGCGTATGCTGATGCCAAAGAGCGTTCGTGTGGCGCCACCGAAATTCCACATTTTGACCGTGTCATCATCCATTCTGATTTATGTGGTCTCTTCATTGTGGTTCCGATGTCAAATCATTGTCCGCAATCACATACCACAAATACCTGTTAGCTAACGCAAAACACCCCTAACTAAGATCTCCATGGCTGATCGACTACGACCGTACAAGCATCACGTCGTCAAAAACCCGGGTTGGGCCTGTGTTATCTTCAAATCGCACTGACAGAGTTCATTGGTAGCATGATTTATAAAATGTCGAAATTCCTCGAACAACTAATCCGTTTTTTCGTACCTATAAAGCCACCATGTTTATCCCCGCTGATCCCCTTATGATGTGCACTTGTAATGGAAACAACTGAACCTTTTAACTGACCGGTGAGGCAAATTACAGAATGATCGTTACCATCGTTAATCCTCTCCCTATATCAACACCGTCTGTGATACAGTCGCGTGGCTGTTTTAGCCCATCGCAGAAGACAAAGTATTTGCCTCTCTGCATTATGGTCGACTCTCTAACGCGGCAAAATTGGATTGGTCTTAGTCCGTAATGAATGTTAATCGTGGCGCCTGGGCCACATTTATCACTCAGGTATGAACTGTTGCCAAAGAATATCATGTAAGACTCAGTGGACTTTGGATGACAAAGAAATTGGTTCAGTCAAAAAGCGGCTGCACGTAATTTCCTGACGAAGAACTCCATATATTCTTCAGGATGCAGAAGTTTCCTAAAAGAAGGCGTCTACCTTGAAGCAGTTACTAGTCTTGCATGTTTGCCCTATGAGGATACAAAAGTCTGTGTGTTCTTCACCAAAGCTAGAATATGAGGTCGTGGAAAGTGTTTCGGCTCGATTTGAGCCAACCCCACGAGAGTGAAAGGGATCCACCGACTGGACTGACCAGATTGAACGTCAAGTTTTCAAGGATGAGTAACAGCAACGCTTCTCTGCTGCGATGTTATCTGCTTGGAAAAGTAAGCAATTCGAATTAGGTGGAAAAGGACAGTGGATGTGACGAACCTCGACAGTTTCCTTCATGCATATTTAGGGGTCGAGTTTGAGAGTATGCTTTTTTCGTCTATCAACGTGAAGTTATTAGGACTCATGCCTGTGAACAGTCGATTAATGAATTGGCCAGAACTTACTCCTGTTGAAGATATCTAAGGTATTAAGACAAGATAGTTATATGCTATGTGTTCTGTGCTGTTAAACAGCTCAAGGCCGTGACACTGGAATACTTGCCTGGGTTGTTTCCGGAGTTTCGGTAAAGCTCGCAAACTCTGTTTGGGCTTCATTTCGAGGATATATCCATGGATATTGCGCCAGGCAGTGTAACTTGCAAAGTTGCAGGGTGGTCTCTGACTGTTAGCTGAATATGATCTTACATGCTCGCCGTTCAGCTTCATCGAGGATTCTGGGCCACTCGTTTTTGCATGCCAACCGGCAATGGGGGAACTTCACATGAGGACAGGCCAGCTTCATGTTTTGTAATCACAACTTCTATCTTTATTTTGAACAAACGACGTCTTTATATTTGATGGTCTCAGGATTTTTAATACATATTTCTTCATCACTGATTATCGCCTTTTGATATTTCCCCGTCTTTAGGTTTACAAACGCGTCTGGCCCACAACGCAACGAGATTCCCTATTCTGGTCTCATCTGCGACAAGTAGGTGTACCCTTCCAGCCGTCATCTGAAAGTAACGGCTCAGTGACTTCAGATAGAGTCACTGTCTTGGATAGCTGGATGGTGGTCAACATGTCCACTGACTATCTGTCAGAGAAAATTGCCGAAAGCTCCACACCGATGATTCGCCTAGGCCTCGATGTGGTTCTGTTTTGTCAGACTGTTATCGATTCCTCACTGGCCATTACGCACAACATATCCATTGATTCGCTTCCACGTGATCGCCTCCGTACTCGCCTCGTTTATGTTGCCAACATCAATCCTGGTGGGTGGGTTCCGGCAGCCGGACTGCGAACCTTGGCTCGAAGGGAATATCCTCGGTTTCTGAAGCGTTTCAGTGCCTATGTTCAGGAACAGACCAGAGAGAAAACAGTCCTATTTTGAACCCCTTTTTATACCTCAACTCCATCGTCACATCCCGAGTTCATTGTAAAAACCCGACTCGCTTTGGTGGACTACCAAACCATCTCTATTCAGGGAAGCCTGTATCATTGTCACATTCGTTTCCTACGACACTTATACATCCCTGCCAACATCCAAGCTGTGCCACCTATTCTCCAGGTTGAACACACCTCAGTATATCACGCGTTACTCACTTGTCAGTGCATATTCGCCTTTGATCAGTCCCTCGAATGGCTCTCGTCTGCAGCTCACTTGGCCTTGTTTTTTCTCAGAGAAACATTTCATTTTTGACCACCCTTGTTTTGGTTGATCGGCTAAAACTGAGTTTGTTGTTTTCCCCAGAACACGAGGAATTTATGGAAACATACTGTGATTAATTGTTTCCTGTCTCAATTCGTAAACTTACTTAACTGTTCTCTACCCCTCATCCCCGGGGAAACTGCTCTCCATCAATCGCCTTTATATTTCAGTTCAGAGGAATGGTTGCTTGTGATTTGGTGCCGTATTTACAGTTTCGAATTACCATTATACATATTACTATAATTGATCAGTCGACGCATGGTGTCTTGTGACTGTATTCTGAAAGATGGTCGGTCAGGGTCTCAAGAGATATGCTTTGATGTAACACTTCTATGGAAACAGTTGCTCATTTGCGGTTGAGAGCGAAGTCCATAAGAAGAGAACTGAAAGTTGGGCTGAACGCTTCAAGGACCATGTTTCCGAGTACATTATGGAGTGATTGGGCCAATCTGCCAGCGGAACCTGGCGTCCGTATTATCTACGACAACATCAATATGAGCAGTGCCTCAATGCCCTACAACTATGCCAGTTTTTCTTGAGCTCTTAGTGGACAGTAGCTCGTACTAAGCATACTGATAACCAGAAAGTGAAGTAATCAGACGTGATCTATTTTGCAAAAGTTTAGTGTTTGACCGTAGATAAGGGACAAGTTGCGGGAGAAACTTGTTTGCCCAGTTTGTATTTTGTTAAGGTTGATGGTCTATTCGACGGTCAGAAATGTCTCTGCTCCGGCAATCTGGTTTTTGAGACGCTGCGGCTGAATGAACTCTTGGAAGATGTCATCACCATGGAAAAAACTTGCATATAGACTTTGTGAATTATACTCTTGTGAAATCTTGCGTTGCCAATTCTCTTACCTTGACTGGAGCAGTCCTCTGTCTAAAGTCTGTTTGTTAATGATCAAACTGAAGGATGCATTCCGCTTGTACGACTTGCAGGCGTTCACGAAATTCCTCTATGATGTATGGATCACTCAGTACAGTAGAGACAAAAACTGGGATGGGCTTGTGAGGATCTCAGTGAACTGTACTACTACGATTCTTGAAGACACAAGGATCCCAACGGTCAGGTTAAATGCAATTGTGTTTTGGCCAAAGGTATACTATAACCCACCGGGGTAGAGTGACGAGTTTTTACCAAGGTCCGTGATGGATCGTGATCTGGAGCCGCGTGACCAAACTTCTGAGAGGTACGAAGTGCCTACGCGGTAGTTATACAGTACCTGTCTGCTTCCAGTTTGTCATTTTTAGCATATGTTCATTAAGTTATCGATTAAGCCGCAGGCCGGCGTTGTCCTTCGCGAAAGTAACGCCTACAGTGCTGCTAGGTGTAGACTGAGTGACTCAAGAACGCAAACCTGCTTCACACCAGTGGCGAAATTCAAGTCATCTTAATTCGGTTGCACCTGTACTCTTATTCCGGTGTGTAGGTGAGTAAATTTCTCTAGCTACATTTGCCAACTGGTCGAGACGAATGCCTTATCATGAATGCATATAGAAACAATGTGGGATAGTGCTACTGTTTACCGTCTCGAGCTATCAGTATACGTCACCGACGCGCTGACGTGTCACATGTTACCAAATCTGGGTGAATATTTTAACCATTTGGATACTGTAGGTATCCTTTCACACTTCAAAGTTAGATGGTGCAATGTCGTGATCAGTGCCGCGGCAGTCGCGTCTTTACTGTCAACTTTAACTGTTGATCGATCTTTTGTTATGTAACCGGTTCATATTCGTAATCAGAATTGCTGTGAAAGTTGAGTCACTGACAATTTGTCGAGAAACTCTTGACGTTCCTGCACATTACTCTGATGCAGGTCGTAGTTTGCCTATGCTAGGACGATTGTGCATGAACATTTCGTTCACCAGTTTCTCATTTTAATTTTTTTTGAAAGCCAGGTCCAAAAGTGCATCGGGCTCAGGTTAAGCAGGTTGTTTATGTTTATTAAGTAACTGTCTTATTGTGCCCCACTCTGGTTTTTCAAGCTTTACTGCTCCCTTTCACTTCTCTGAGATTTTCGCAAACCTTCGGACTACGTGTAAGTCACGCGTTTCATTCATTTCAGTAATTCGTAACGGGAAGACTGTCTGATCAGCTGTTCATTGTGACTAGTGAAATAGACAGTTTAAGTATGGGCAGATTTTCCATCGCGCATAACAGTCACAAATGCATTGCATACGGCCTTCACGTGCCGTCCATTGGATGCTGTATTCCATTTAGGCGTTAGAGTTGCCTCCAGCCTCTGGTCCTCACTGAAGCATGGAACGCGGTGTACGTGTATCTGTTGCTGACATCCCCCACCTGCTGAGTGATAGTGTAAGATCGTGTCATGATGTGTTTTTGCGGCAGACCCCCCAGTCAGTGTTTGTTCGTTTCCTAACTTTATCTGTGTTCCTTCTCTTCCCTGGGGCGATTCGCCTGCAACTGACTGCATCCATCCGCTCCCTCAGTGGAGTATCATCTAGGGAGCTGCGGCCCCACAGTGGTATGTTTATACCAATACGGCCATTTGTCACTCACTTGAGACCTGATGAAACTACCTATCCGCCGTGGCTGTGCACTTCCCCATTCGTTTGACACCAGTACCGGTAGGATGTATTTTCGAGATTTTAGATTAAGTGCTTTTTAATCTGTTATACCGCAGGGTGATTAGTGTGAGGCATTATTTCAACACTATATATCAGTTTGACCAACTTAGGTGTGGGTTCGAGTTTAGTTTTCCCACGAATAACTTCCTTTTCTATCATCAGTTCATTAGTGCTCAGGGAACTCTCAGTCGGCTGATCACTTAATGCACTCTTTCCAAATGAGTCTCATTGTACTCTAGTGTTCGGTGACAATACACAAGATGTTGCAGTTGCCCATCTGGAAATCACCTCGGTCACGATAACTCTGTTTTGGAAATTTAACAACTGCTATAACTTATACTGGGCAAATCCTTATTTTCAGGGAGCTGAAAAGTCCAAGTGAATTGGTTCAGTGGGTTCAAGTCTCAGGATTCGGAAACGCTAGGAACAGTTCGGGAAGTCCCCGTTTCGGGAAGCTTGTCAAACTACTAGTGGTCTTAAGGTTCCAAACTTTACTGAGATGGAATTTCGGGATTTTTCTGTCATGATGTTCGCCGACTGGGTTTAGAATCTATCATTGATTCAGCTGACCGTTTTCACTCCGTAGGCTTGCAAGTGTAGTGTGAACGGGCTGAACCGACTACCACACAATGACAGTGGTTTTCTTGTCGTCAACCTCTGTTCGCCGCTCTATAGCATAGGTTCGCTTGCATAGACGATGCAAATCCGACACGAATAAGCACCCATTTGAAAAGACGCCAGCCAGTCTTCTTACGGTGACAAGACCCCCAGTGCTTTCGTCAAACTTCAGTGTTCACTACTTGCTACGGTTGGTGCAGCAGAACGCTTTGCCTAGTTTTATTCAGCATGTCTGAGTCATCTACTGCTCGAGATTTCGGAATACGCCTAGTGGAAAGCAGCGCACCTATCAGCACTGTGCAACTGTTTCATCATTATTGGTAATCATCAGTAGTGGGCATCTCATGAAACACCAGGGAGTTTCGATCTCGCGACCTCTTGGCTGGTAGCTTGATCACTAAACCGTTTGGCTGCTAGCGGCTGTTCAGCAGTATGATTACCTCGCGCTTAGGCAGGATATAGCGCCACTTATCCTTCAATCACGGGACCCACATTACGTGGTCGTACGTGTTGACTGGCTGCCCGAGAGATGACTTCCCATTGAGCCATCGCCTCCGACGCATTGCTCTCATTCCCTTATTTTCCTTATCCTTGATGAACGAAGCAGTAGCAGTTGGAACCACTGCATTTCGATGACAGTCTGTGAGCTGAAAAACTGAACTGATCAATGCCACAAGTGATAAATAAAGTCCACGGACCAGATACGATCACAGATACTGACAAGGCTTCACAGCTCAATGTCTTAAAAGGTCCGCCCTGAATTAGGAAGACACTTGTTAGCCATATCTCAACACAATGCTTGTTGGCTTCTGGTTGCTAATTTCATAATACAAAACAATGCGGCAAAACGTCAATGACTGGCACTCTGATGTTGATTGCTTTGAACGTCTAACAAACCATCCAGCCCGATTCAACACAAAACAAAATGACTAGCTGGAAGTTGTGGTGCTCTGTCTGTACAATGTATTCAAATATCACCCTGTGTTGGATGTGACGCTATTTAGAGCAATTGGCTGAGAATTCATTGATACGATTACACATATATGCATGTATTTCATTCCTGTGATAATACTTGCTCGTCACTCTGGATTTGCTACTGTATCAAAATCTGAGTACAAGATTCATATTCATATGGGTGTCTTGTGTCAAGTTCGCTCATCTAGTAAACAACGTAATTAAGTAGTGATAAAAACTGCGAATTAATTTGGTGTTTTTTAGATACACAGCTGAAAGTCACTTGACTCTCTCGCTCATAAGACTCTTCAACTGAATGTGTTGATTAAAGATTGCACCATGTTTCAATTGGAACGATATTTAAGACATCGAAGTATGATTCAGTACTGCTCATAAGGTTGGTGAATAGGCATGCCTAATGAGCTACAAAATGGGCGGAACCGGTAGTGGCCAGTCTAGAAATTTCATAGACCTCAGGAGTAGTACTGGTAAATGTATTATGTTTGACGCCTTTCTCAAATAGCCAGGTCACGTGTCACTATATTTCTGCCGGTTTCGCAACTTATACGAAGGCGGTTTTCTTATCTGGACGAAACTGAGCCATGAGAGGCATTACATTGTAAGAAATTGAAAAAGTGGCCAACATATCACAAACTGAGGTGGGAGTCTAATCTTGAGAAATTTGAAGTATTGTGTCGTCTTTATCCATCTAATCAGAACTGAGGAAAGACGTATTCTGCGATATGCCGACACTTCTTTTACTCTCTTCAATCTCGAACGTAAAACATTCGGTTTATGTAAATAAAGAGTAGAAACAAGGTTTAGCATACACTGATTGATAGAGTTTTCCAACTCACCTGATCAACGCCAGGATGACCGAATCGTTTGCCTCAACTGCTCGGGGCTGGTTCGAATTGAATGGTTTATTACTAAAGTCCTGAGCTTCTGTTGCGCAATAAGACCGGGTCAATCCGGTGAACACTGACCAACCGATGTCTGGCTATTAACTATGCAGGATTGCAACTTGACCTCTGATCAGATGGTTTTCCTGAATTATATGCTTTTGAATGTACTCTGCCGCACGTGCTCCTAGGGGTCTGTCTGTCGTGCCAGTGTAAACGTCTTCGGGACTACAGGAGAACTCGTAGACTACATTCAAGACAGATAGAGTAGACAGGCTAGGTGTGCGTTTACGGAGCAGGTTCTGTGGTGGTCGGCATCAGACGTAGCTGGGCTGCAGCATGAGCAGAAGTGACCTTGAATCTTATGTCTCTGTTAACATGTTTTTGTTTTCTTTCTCGAAGCTGAGTGAACCGGGTTGTTTGCATTCCGACCAACAATATAATATGAAATTAGGGCGCCTTGGTGACTACGTTAAAGACCAGATTATTCTCTGTACGAACAAAGTTGAACTCAAATTCGAGGGCAAATCACCTAAACAAGTCGACAGCATTGCTATGAACAGTCTTTTAGTCCCAATATTTGCAACAGCACTTGCAGAAGTACCGTTGCCCCCAAAGGAGTTTGTAGTATCCGGAAAATGAGAGCGAAAAGCAAACTCGTTCGGTACAGAACTCGCAATAAAACACCACACCTCAATAAAGAGAGGGCTCGGTGAGGAGACTTTGTCTACTAAAGGGTCATTCTCCCTAATTTAGTTAACCAATGGAATCCATCTAAAATTTAGCCTTAGATACTATCGGTTTTCATGCTTTGGACACTTGGTCGTATGCTCGTGAAGGCCAAAGTCTTAATCACATAGTGTTCGTCAACCGAGGATAGTGACTGAGCTCATCTCGCGCTCGTTCTTCGGGTCAGAACGACACCAGACTATATATATAT